>CAJVSB020000845.1:0-142564 GCA_911865555.2 Thlaspi arvense
TTATAATAGCATTAATTTCAAAAACTTATGAAATTTCAAAATTTCTATTCTAAATCAAAGAAAAGAACTCGAGAATTAAATTTTCAAAACTCCAATATAGATTTTAGACAAAGCCATAAATTAAAAGTTTTATACTTGAGATTTTCGAGCTGCTAAATATTATTCATGGACATTTTTCTTATTAAAAATTTTTTAAGTACTAAATTTTAAGTATTAAATACTTAAGTGTTAAACTCTTAAATTTAATAATGAAAATAAAATTGCTTATTTTTAACCGTGAGGAATATTTTAACGAATAAACAAAAGACATACATTCACTTCAAATGCGTTGTAAATCTTTTTTTAAGAAATTTTCTATTTTAGTTTTAAATGTTATATTATATTATCGAAAAAATAAATGTTAATTTGCTAAATAATTTTCCAAACATGACAAACTTGGTAGACTAATTAAACCAAGAATACTGGTCAAGCAACTGCCGGCTTCATTTGCTTATTTATTTTTTACGACTTTGATTTTGAAACTTGTGAACTACTACACGTAAATGTCATAGTCCTTAACCTCTTCATATTAGACTAATTACATGCTAACATATGAGAGATGTAGATGTTTAAGTATAATAATTAATTAATAGTCAATTAATTAGGCCACATAATTTAATAATATTTATGTATCTGTCCTCGGATGAAATTTGACAACAAATTCATACGTCCATTTGGGTGTCTTGTGTTTGTCTTCATGTGGACCCAGAACTTGCCTTCTCTATCATAAATTTGCGATGCCTTTTTTTTTCAATTTTTTGACCTTGATTCTCTCTTAATTTCTATTCGGATACCATATTAAATTCTTGTTATAACAACTAGGATATTTCATTTTTATTTTTTTTGAAACTCTTTAAGTCCATGTACATGTTTCATAATAAAAAATGATTGAATTTTGGGAAGGTAGGAGAAGATATGGGGTTTGGGAATGTCTCAGATTACTAGAATATTAGGAAGATTCATCTGGAATTGGACTCAAAAAAAATTTAGATATGATCATTGAAAAAAAAAAAAAAAAGAGTGGTCTCGAGATCATCCCAATTATCTTGAGAATCAAGAATTTACTGGACCAATAGTGACAAGTGAAGATCAGTCATATTAAAAGACACTATAACACTTATACTAATATTTTTGCTAATACAGTCTCATACCCAAGTTAGAATTAAAAAGTAAATTTCCTTCCCTTCAAATTGAGGGGCCTCTTTGTGAGGATGTCTTGGGGGACCCCTCCCTTCGAGCTGCACTTGTATATTTCTTTTTTGGATTTTTGCACTGACTGTATTGAATTTTACAAAATTAAAAGTAAAAAAAAAAAAAAGGATAACAGGATATTCTTTTAATTTTAGTACAAGAGATAATTCCTGCTGCACTATCACTGCTATTATAAGGATTTGAAGGGCCCATCACAGCTTTCTAGGCCCAATTCATTCATCTTTGTCTGTCCCACTCCAATATTGGAAACTGTTGGATCCATGGGTCGAGTGGAATTGGATCTGGGCTTCTGGTGTTCAACAAGCTCCAAACAAAAACGAGCAGGCCCACAATCCATCTCGTCCACTTCAAAGTACGTAGAAAAAGGCAGTGGCTGGCATTGTAAGTTCGTTTCGAACCTCCAATCTTATGGGCCTAGACGGCCCTCCGCTGGAGGCCCAGTGCACCAGCCTGTGGCACTGAGGTTTTGAGGTTTATTTCACGTATATAAGTCAAACCAGGACTTGAGGTTTATTCTCATGTCATTTTATGTATGATAACGTAACATATGTTGAGAACAAGGCAAGTTATTATTTTGCAACATCATTAATTAAAATGAGATCTTAATGTTAACATTTCAAAATTATAACACATATAATTTTTTTAATAAATTTGTTATTTTTATTTATAATTACTTTTAATATTTTATAATCATTTTTTCAAACACATTTTATTTAAATCCACTTTCCAAAATCGTATAGTTTTAACCTTTTATCTCTAATGTTATTATTGATCAATATATGACTAGTTTGGGGCTTTCACTGAGTTAGTTTTTAATCCGAATCTGATACAAATTTTAATCCAAATTTTAGTATTTGAATCTTATTAAAATATTTGATAAATAAAATCTTATTATAAATATTTGTAATTCAAAATATATGAATTAGATATAAAATTAAGTAATCTAATATGTTAAAAATTGTAATCTGAAATTTTAATATAATTAATAAAAATAAAATATAACATCTCTTTCCACATCGATTTCTGAGAGTAATATGATAGTAATATGATATGGTATATAAAAAATTAGATGCCATTATTAAACAATTTAGGTTTAAATATTTTGAATCAGTAATTTAAGCTCAACAAGTTGTTAGATTTAGTAATTGAGTCGTGACAAAATGGGGTCAAAGTAAAACGATTTTCGGATATGTTCTGCTTGGATACAAATACAAATTTTTAACTTGACGAAGATATATTTAAGTGAGAGAGATTATGATATCTCATCCCACGTCGATTTCTAAGAGTAACATAATATAGTATATAAGAAACCAAATATTACTATCAAATAACTTAGATTTAAACATCTTAGGACAGTCATTCAAGGTCAACAAATTGCTAGATTTAGTAATTATCGAGTCGTTATATAGAGTTAGGAACTTAAGTATAAACAAGTATTATATTCTTATTAGATCAAATTTATTAGATTCCAAATTATTCATTAATTCATATATATTTAACGAATACAAATTTTATAAAGTCTCGAATCAAATTTGGATATAAAAATAAACAATCGAATTTGGATTCAAATACATCTATTTGATCCAAACCCCACCTGTGTACAGTGGTGGACCCGTAATTCCAATATTGTAAGTGAATGATCCAATTAGATGGTCAATAAATAACTAAAATCATCCATATTTATGAGCCTTTTTTTAATAATAATGTTTGTCATTACTTGTTTTGACGGATACGAGTAGCCGCTATATGAACGAGAGGTCCAAAGATTTGGCTTGAATGTTAAGTTTTATTAGCAACACAGTTAACAATATTTAGTGGCATCTTTGACAGAGCCAGACAGAAGACCAATGCCATCCACCCACATAACATATTTATATATACAGCAACTTGTATTTTATTTATTTATTAATTAGAATAAGGGGTTCGGGTTATTGATAAGATCCCATCCGGGACGTTATTATCCCAATCCAGATTAAAATAGTAAGTTCTAGAAAGGTACTTAAGCATGCGTGACAAAATCTCTCCCTCTCATTGACCTATACTCTCTTTCCATTTTAATTATTATTATTTAATAGAGGGTTGGCGTTTTCCATGCCACCACCAAATTCCTAGAAGAGTCTCGATCTATGCACAATCTATAGATGCAATTTTTGTAATTAATTCTTTTTTCTCCATAATTTCTTTATTCCTTTTTTCCAATTACAGAAATAATTAAAAAAATCAACTTTGTCCGAGAAAACTCCAAAATCAAACTTATCATAAAATTGGCTTCTTTCCTGATTCTCTGTGCTTTTTTTTGTTTTTTTACTTTATATGAAATCCCAAATAAAAAAATTTAATCATATATATATATAGATAGAGAGAGAGAGAGAGAGAGAGAGAGAGAGAGAGTTTTGTACTCAATAAACCAAATCGTGGTTAAAAATTAAAAAAATGTGAACAAGGGATAAATATATATTTAGTAAGAAAAAATTCTGAATATTTAGTTAGACATATTCAAAGGGACCAACTTGCTCAGTCTTTTATTTGGAAATGAAGGCTTTTCGTTCAGTCGTGTTTGTTCAACTGGTGAAGGCAACTTAAAAAAAATGAATATTTTATTTGGCATTTTTTTAGTATTTTTTAAAAATACCGTGGAATACCCAAAAAAAATGTTTTACAGATTAAATTGAAATTGTTTCAGTTTGAATTACCCTTTTTAGTACTTTGCATTAAAAAAAAAAAACCTTAAAATTTTTTAAAATATAATTTTTTAACACTAATTGAATTATAAAAAATTTAAATATTTTATATATTCATTAAAGAATCTTTAAAACTTAGAAAAATAAGGCAACCAAACAACTCAATTTGTTGGGCAAGTTCATGCGGCTTGAAATACAGATCTCCTGGACACCTGTCTCTCTCCCATACCATGGCACAGAGGTCATACTCCAAACAGTGGTATGTGTTGACTGGGAAATCTCTGCATGTGCAATTTTTTTTTTCTTTTTCTATAATAAGAAGCTAACTTTTTATAAATAAAATATTATAAAAAGTCGACTTTTATGTATTATCACAAGAAATAGAAATTTTTTAAAAAAAGCTAAAATGCCAACACGGTTTAACCACTCGATTCTTGAACCTAAAGCCAATGACATGAAAAGCTGTGAATAAACTAGTCTTAACTTCTTCAACTATACAGAGCTCCTGGCAAGGCACCTTTTGGGCTGAAACTCCCAAGCTGTAATCTGCAAATAAACAAGTATAATTTCTAAAGTTGGGACTGTAATCCAGGTGGACCACTCTGTCAACCTCTTGTTCATTATTAAGCAACACCCAGATCTAATTAATCAGACACTAACTGTAATTAACGTTTGATTAAGTCTCTACTAGTATGTGTGTTAATTTATAAACAAGATATATTAATACAACCTGGGAAGAATGGACTTTTCCTGTCTGAGGTGCTGGGAATTTTGTTAGATTTTGTTCGCTGGGGCCTGCCCAAAGTTGGATCCCACGTCCGGATGACGGGCTATTACCCGTGCTGATTTTTCTTCTATTTTAAAAATTAGGACAGCGAGATTACAACTTTCTTCCGGGAAGACTCTGAACATCTTGCCTGTTCCTAATTCAATTAAATTCTTGGTTTTTCTCGAACAGTTATTAAAATTATGGGAACCTATTTTAGAGGTTTTTTATTTTATATTATTTAAAATAACTCAAAATTTGTTGGAAACTAAAATGTTTTTTTCTATGTAATTTATGAAAAATCCATATAAATGTTGTATTTAAAAGAAGAGTTAAAAAAAACACTTTATTTACAAGTTTTTGTACCAAGATGTCACGTCTCATTATCATCTTTTTTATACCACTATTAATAATAACTTAGTCTTCCTCATTTATCATATTCAATGTAGAATTTAAGACACAGTAGTTCCACTCAAATTCTTGATGTTCTTTTTCTACCTCCTCATTTATCATATTCAATGTAGAATTTAAGATACAGTAGTTCCACTCAAATTCTTGATATTCTTTACCTACCTCCTGCCAATGAATTAGCTTGGGTCCTACCACCATTGGCTTCCAAGTCAATTACAATATGACTTATGACAGAATTATTATTATCTTGTCAAAAAATACACGTGTTAAAATATGTAATATTAATGTTTATAATTAAAATTCCTTTCACAATATATAAAAATGCATTTGTTAGAATGTACAGTATTATCACTTGTAATCTAATTTCCTTCCTCCACTCTATATATTTTGGGTTCTGTGACAAAGATCTAAAATGTAGAATTGCTCCCGAGGCATATATACATGGAAGAAAATAATGAGTTTTAAGAAAACATTTAATAAGAACTTTAAAAAAAATGTGGGATTCTCAATTGGCGTTTGGTTAACCACCGGAATCAAACTTCATTAAATGACTCCAAATCATATTTGCTTCTAGTTTTGGAGACTTCGCTTCACATTGAAACCCTTTTCAAGATGTTAGAATGGGTTTCTTATAATTTTTTAATAATTTGGAAGCGCATGTATAAGTCATATTTTAAATATTACCAAAAAACTTAAAATTGGTGAACCAAACAACCCTCAAACGATTACATGGTACTTATAATGAAAAATTAGTCCATGGAATTACTAACCAAGATTTAAATCTCTCTCGAGCAGTCACGATTTAGGTAAATATGGTTTTCCCGAGGTGCAAACCATAAATAATATAATATCAGGAGGACCCTGCCCAAGAATCAATTAAGAAGTGCCACCCATGAAGTTCCTTAGTGGGTTAGCTCACTAGGTAGCTTAATTAATAAGTTTATTTTCTGTGATTGGAAAGGCTTTTTGTACTAATTAATGTCCTGACTGTTCCTTGATTTAGCAAGTTCATGTCAGTTTGAGACTGAGATACAGATCCCTTGGACACTATTCTCTTCTCTCAATGCCAGGCCCACACCCCCACAGGCCCAAAGATCTCACTCCCACTAGATTTTCAGTACTATAAATAATTTAATAAATTAACAAATAAATAATGGTATCTCCTCCCCTGTCTCTAGATTCTCATCGTCTAAAACAATTGTGTGGTGTTGAAGGATACAGAGCACCTGGCTTAGTAGCTTTTGGCTTCAAACTCAAGTGGGAGATCAAACAGAGCTTAACATCTAAAGCAAGGGACTCATACACCACGTGGACCACTCTGTCTATTTCTTCTTTCTTAATCCGTAGATCTGATGGGATTAATACTATTCAGTCACTGTCCATCAATTAGTTGTTTGTGTCATGACTTTTGTAGCTTCTACTTTTTTATTTAATGACATAAAAAGATTATAATTTTAATTTTGTGACAACATTAATTTCAAATTTTACGAGGAATGACTTCTTTTTTTAATCTCTAATCAAACCAAAAGCGGCCTAAAATTTTAAGTCCTTGTCAACCTGTCTTTTCTGGAATGTGGTGCAGAGAATTTTGCAAGATTATGAGTCCGCAGAGCTGGTCCAACAGCCATCCAAGATATCTTTTACAGTTAAAAAATAAAGGCGTATTCAATGACTATTAAAAGTCATGATTTTTTTTTTAAAAACAGTTGACCTTTTAATAAATCCACATTAAAATTCAAAAATTAGCTCATTGGGTTAAGAAAATAAAGAACCTAAAGCTCAGATTTAATTTAATAATTATTACTATATTATCTTCAATATGTTTATTTAATAAATGACTCTTCCACTACTATTTTTAAAGAGAAGCAGTATGCCTATTAATTAATACTGCTAATTAATTTTAGGGTAAAAATTATTTTACCCTTTTAAGCTTTTTTTTTTCTTATTTATTCTCCTAAACTCTATAATGTATCATTAACCCCCTTTACATTAACACCACTAATTTGTTGTTAAACACCATTAAATCAAAAAAATATGGCAAAAGAAGAGTAGATTTAATGAGATTTTGAATATTAATAATTAATTTAATTTTTTTGTTGATATTACTATAATTTATATTATTTTTTATTGCAATTGCAAAAATTTTTATTGAAAAATTTAGTCTTCTCAATTATAAATTACTATTTTATATTTGTAATGACAAAATTTAGTTTTTGATACTATTATATTACAAATAGAAAATGAAAATAATTTAGGTCAAAAATTACTGTACTTGAATAATTTTACTAAATTTAACTTCTTTATTTATTATTTAGTTAAGTTATACAAATAATTTAAATTAATTTATATAAAATTTGGTTGTATTTTAATTTAATATCTAAAATTAAATATATTTTATCATATTTATTATAAACTATAATATATTAACTTAACTTTTTAAATTTTAACAATTAACTATCCTAACAATAATATTTTTTAAATATTTAATATTTGATATTTCAGGTCACAAATATGATATAGGTTAACAATGTCAGTTTTCAAAAAATAATGTCAGTATTCAGAGAATAACATTTTAGAAGATAAATAAAATAAAATAAAAGTTAAGAGAGTATAATAATTTTTGTTCTTAATTTTAACTCCACTTCGTTAACTAACTAGATTTGAACTCATTATATCTAACTCATAGGAAGGTAAACCTAACCCAACCACCCCCCCCCCCACCAATATATATATATATATATATATATATAGAGGCACAATTATGTGCATGCACATTTTTTCTTCTTTTTCTGAAAGCAGCCAAGATCATCTTGGCTCTACTACTCGAGAACAATTATCGTGTAGGCAGCATGCGTGAATCCGTGATGGCAAAAAAAAGTAATAATAATAATAATAATAATAGAATTGATTTTGATTTTTTTTTATAGAATTTATCCAAAATTGAGCTGCCATCTTTCTTATATCAGTCACTTGAAAATTTTATTTAAAAGTCATAGGTTAGATTTTGATCATCTCTCTCCTCTAACTTACACTTAAACATCTAATAAACGAATATATATACATATATATATAATTAAAAAGACATAAATTTATAATATAATATATTTCATACATCATAAATTATATAATAATTCGAGAGTTATTGACCCAAATAACTTATTCAACGTAAATCACTTTTAACTCTGATATCATTTAAAGTAACTTAAAAGCCATTAACTCCAATAACTTACCAAGTTAAATTTATAATTTAAAATATTTAAATTTAAATTATTTATTAATAATTTTTAATATTTTATATATTATATCACATTACATTTAATATTTAATGGATAATGAAATATCACAGATGCCTTTTAAACACAACCTAACTTTGCATGCATATTTGATTCTGAAAAAAAAAAAAAAAGATTAATATTGAACGGATAAGTAGTGAGCGAGGATTGGACAACAAAAGACCAAATTCCTAGTCCCTTCATATAGATATAGACATAGACTTGATTAACAATAATAGTTGTACCATTTTCTCTCAATTTCAAAGATGACTCGATGGCTTCCCGCTAAATCTCTCCGTCTCCCCCGTCTGACCATGACTGGTGTCAAAGTAGCTAGGGATGATCTATCTCCTATAAATGGCTTAATCTTTGCCTAAATAAAAATTAAAAAAGCTGAACAAATGATTTTCATATAATGTGATGTAAGAGAATTCAACAAATTAAACCAGTTCGTTTAAATGGATTAAATTGATTTTGCTCAATTTGGTTTACAGGTATAATTTTTTTATACTATTTGATTTAATATTTGATATTTAAATAAATCGTAAAATTAAATTAAATTATATAGTTTATATATATACAATCTTAAAAATCTTATATTTATATAGATAGTTTATTTTTAATATTTAACTGCAATTTGTTCTTTCTATTATCTGTTATATTTATACTTCTTTAGATAGTTGATATTTTTCTATTAGTATGATTCATACACTGTTATAATGTATAAATATATTTATTGTATAATATATAACTATTATAATTAGTTAATAATCGATAAATTTGTTGTATTAGATAATAAAAAAGTTAAATATCTAATTTTTAAAAAAATTCTGTTAAAATTTTTATAAAAATAACAATTGAATTAATTTTATTTTATAAATTACAATTTATAATTTAAAAAAAATTAAACTGTGAACTAATTAAATTTAATTTTTAAATATTACAAACTATAAATTATAATTTAATTTGAATTCCAACACTAATCAATCAAGCCTAACTAAACCATTAACGGCTAAATCATGGAGAAAACCCACCAATGTTTCGCAAATAAGGATTTGACTACAGAAAAGTGAAAGGGATGGATGGCAATCAATGGAATATTAAAATAATAATATCTGCATAGAATAAAATAATATTTGTGGAGAGTCACAATGGACTACAAGATAATAGAAACAAGGAATTATTTCTTTCCACTTGTGGGGGTCCATCGAGATCTATGACTGGCCTTTTTCCGGGATGTGGGATAAGGGAGAGAGAATGGGAGGGGGGCATGTTGGATGTGGGTCGACATCCAGCCCGAGTCCAAAGCGTCCATATACATACGTAAACACCCCACCTCTTCACCCCCGCCCATAATGTTTTCATGCATGGCTTCCCATTTTCCATACCACCATCCCTCCTCTCCCCTCCCCTCTGTTCTTCAGTGTTTTGACCTATATACCGTACCCTCTGTCACGTGATATGCAGGTGCAACGAGTAGATTACTTTTTTGTACTAGTTACTAGAATATAAATTGTAGATATATAGAGAAATGTTATGTTTTTTGTTCTTTTGTTCCCCTAATTTCATTGAAGTCTCAAGTCAAAAACTTAAATTAGAGAAAGAGAAAACAGTCAGGAATCAAAACCATGGCTTCAAATGAATATCACATGTATTCTTGGCTTGAGTTGAACCTTGAATTCAGAAATGTTGTGTTATTATGAATAAAAAATGCATAGCTCTTTCTTCAAGAAAACTTTCACTTGTTTTATTATTGGGAAAACAAACTCTCCATCTCTTTCAGAAGCAAGTGTAAAAGAATTGAAATAAGGCTCTCTCAGAGAACTTTCCTATGCTTGATTGCTGCATTTTTCATTGGTAAAAACAAACACCATAGAGCCATCTCTCTCAGAGAAGTTTAACCCCTCCGCGAAGTAACCAAGCTCGCATCATTAGAAAGAAAGAAACAAAATACTTCTTGACTTGCGGAAAAGCCAAGTTAAGTAGCTTAAAGCTTATCTGATACCAAGCAACCATCTATCAACCCTATTGTCACTGTTCACCCATGAATAATAACGGCAGGAATTAATAAAGAAGGCAGGCCGCCGTTCTAATTGATGGCACTTTGACTTGCCTGTATGCCACCAAAGAAAAACTAAAGCTTATCAGAAGAAGCACCTGCAACCACCTAGCTAGCACTTCTAACTGTCAGTGACTAATTGCCACTTTAGAGTTGAGACCCTATTTATTGAAACGATAATGTACACAGGATAATGTTGGACCCAATGGTTTGGGCAAATGGCCACCAACCACCATCACAAAGTACAAAATTCTCACATTTCCATTGTCACTACTCACTGATTTCCACTTCAAACATCAAGTAGAGCATGTAAATTGAGCTAGTTAGCAGTTTCCACTGAAACCCATAGCTCAAAATATCTAGTATTGCTCTGGATCATTTAGTGGACAGAATAGGCTGAAAAGGTGGAACCAATATCAAGGAATAAGAATAAAAAGGAAACAAAAAAATGACAAAAGTGGTGGAGATCTTCCTGGTATTTAAGAACCATGTAGTTACATACTACTCAATAATTAACAACCAAAAATATTACATTGTTTCTTCAACTCTATCCAGGGAGATGAACTTGGACAGAGTACACATTCACATGTAGAGGTCCCAAGGTGCATTTATTATGAATACTTTCCAATAATTTATAGTACCATATAATATTCCTGTTCAAAATGTTCCTCAGAAATAAGTTTTCCACTATGAAGATTTGGGGCCTCCATTATGCCTAGTGCTCTACCAGTTGAAACAAAAGGCTTTTGGTCAAGCATTCAAAATCTTCTTGTGTACAATGGTCCTTTCACATAGTCATGAATATTTATAAAGAATCTATAACTAAGTGTTAAATTAGCTATGCAATTGAAACTTGGATTAGAATTGAACACAAAGGAGAAAGTGGCTGAATTTCGTATACCATTTTGACTATGAATTTTGTGTAACATTGCTATACTGGAATTTTTTGCAACGCAGGGTGCGGTCAACCCTTTAGAAATGCTTCTAGTCTCATCGCTATCAAGGTCCCTAACATCATGGAATAGGTCGGATCAGCCAGACCCAACAGCCCTCATGTCCAGATCCATTCATCACACAATTCTGTTTGCCTGCAACAGTACTCTTCGAAGTTCATCTGCTACACCCTGTAAAAGAACAGGTTTTCTAATAAGTCCATTCATCCCAGTTTGGGAACACTTTTCTCGAACTTCTTCATCACCACTTGCTGTCAGAGCAATGATCAGTGGCCAGCTGCGGCTTCGGAACTTCCGAATCCTCATGGCCACCTCAAACCCATCCATGTCAGGCATCTGAAGATCCAAAAGCACAATTTGGAATGACAAGACAGCAGAGTCAAGCGCGCTAAGGCATTCGCAGCCTGAGGAAACAATGGTAACGGAGCACCCAAGTTTTTTGTAGAAGCTTCCGTGTCACTCCCCTGTTAACATCGTCGTCATCAGCCAAAAGGACTTGAAGGCCCCTGAAGAGAGAGTTGGAGGGTGGATGTTCAGAGGTCTCCCCTGATTCAGAGATTCCAATAACAACGGATGACCAGGGTTGCAATCGAAGAACAAATGACATGCTCTGATCGGAGCAATCTGAGTTTGGGACAACCCGGATGTTGCCTTGCATTAACTGCAATTTTATTTGAAAAAGGAAGTCAGGGATGAAATAAGAAAATCTGGCCAAACAAGGAATACTGCTCATATAGTTTTTACTAAATTCCGCTTAAGTAACATAAAATATAAGAAATAGATCCAATTTGTCAATTGAACAGAAATTATTTCCTTCCCACACAAGCTCCAAAATATTGCCTAAAAAAAAGCTCTGAACAGAAGTGAATAAAGCTGCATTAAAAAGATATTTTAAAGAAAAAGTTCGTACTTATTATCATAGTTCTAAAGACCATCGAAATTCTGGCTGAAGAAAATAGTAATCAGCATAACCAATATGTCAAACAAGCCAAGAAGCATTATCAGCAAATCAATATAGAAATAAAAATACTGGGTGTCCGTACCATCCCATTCAATTGCAGAAGTAGGTACTGCCAGAAATACAAATAAACATGGCAGATAAACATAATTAGTTTTATGAATCATCCTTCTCACCTTTACAAGCTTTCTGCATATACTGAAGCTCAAGCCCTCCTCACTGTACCTCCGACCACCAAAAATTACTCTCGGTATCGAGCCCTCAAACTGAGAAGTGTGATTGGAAACGCCAATTTCAAATTTAACAGAAGCATAACCGTCTGATGAGCTTGCTCTCCATGTCGCCCATCTTGGATCATTCCTTCCCTGACTTTCACTCTCCAAACAAACCGAAATCTTACACACCCACCTCTGCGGCCACCATTTTAAAAGACTCCAAACATGTGCAAAATCACTTGAAAAACCCTTCTCTCATCTCCCACAACTTGCTCAGGCAAAGATTTATCAACTTCAACTACAAAATCATAACCATTATAAATACAAAGGCACTTGGCAACACAAGCAGCTTCCTTAACCATAGAATGTAGTCCAAAGGACCGCGCCTCTAGCAGGAACCTACCACTATCCTTGCTGGAAATATCCATCACATCATTTATCAAATTGGAAAGCACATTACTGGTCTTAACCATTGCATCCACAAGAATCCTTTGATGGCCATTCAAATTCTCATCTTGCATCACCGAAAGCAATCCCAAAATTGAATGCATTGGCCTTCTCATTCCATCGCTCATTACTTTCTGAAATGCGTTTCTTGCCTGGCTTGCCATCATTGCGTCCTGCTTGCCCTTTGTAAAGCTCTATTTTGCTCCTCCAGCGTCTCTCTCATAAGTTGGGACTCTTCGAGCACAGCAGCATGAGAAAGAGCCACAGCCACCTGATCGGCACTACCTTTACTATCTCCAGTTCCTGATGGCTCCAGTTTCTACCTAGCCCACCAGGAAGAACCAAAACAAGTATAGCATAACAGGTCTGAATCATCTCAGGAGTTCCACCTTTAAAATTACAAACCCTAAGCATTGGCATTCGAATAGCTGCCACAGCACCGGGCTCAATAGACCCTCTGCTGCTAGCAATAGCTAGTGCAGAGTCAGGGCCTAGGATCTTCACCCCAGTACTCCCTTTAATTTCTCTAACATCTGGATCAGTAATCGGGATCGAAGAGCTCTGCAAATTCAGGGCATTTCTCCCTTTCAGTTCATGGGTTAGGTTCATCTCAGTTTTAGCTTCATTAGGCATCCAACAGCACAATTCTGCAAATCTAGCGTCTTGGACAGTTCAACCAGAGTAGTGTAGAGAATTGTATGACGATCTAAAGACTTTCTGATCTCTTGGGTGAGCATTCGGACGTGCCACCCAGCTTCCTTCTGCTTCTTGATAATCCCAACCTCTCTGCCAAGATCCCAAGTCTTCTTCTTCAGCATAAACTCTCTCACCTTCACTTTCAGAAGCAAAGGGATAAGAGTAATTAGTGTTATAGCAGTGGCAAAGGAGACGAGGGCAGTAAGGAATTTGAAAATGGTGAGGGCTAGCATTAGCTGAAATGGGTGAGGGCCATAAGTCCAGCCATTGAGCAAATGGGTCATCCCACAGAGAACTATGAAAGCAATAAATTGGAAAAGAACCCATTTGAAGGGAACGTTTGAACAGCTAACGAAGTAGAGAAGCTCGATTGGGATGGAGAAATAGGCCACTGCGATCAAGAAATCGCTCACTTTTTGACATTCCAGAATGTTCTCGACGTTCCAAAACCCTTCCTCGTTGCAATCGCATCTGGGAAAATTTTCAGCAGCAGAAATTGAAAAGAGGAAAGACGAAATCAAAAGCCCAGATGCTAATGCCTTTAACATTGCACCCAATGGACAAATTCTTCAATCCATTTATGACTAATTGCTGACCCTTCTATACCCCAGATGAATTGTCGTTCCACAACTTTCAATACTCAACTCCTGCAGAACAAAAATTAAAAGAAATCAAAAGGCCGTGTAAATTTAGAATTACATAAAATAGACACCCATTTGCTATATATATACAAAAACAGGAAGTAAATAAATATTTTATATAAGAACAGAGACGAGGCTAACCAAAAAAATAAAATAAAATAAGAAGAAGAAATGGCTGCAATATTTCAAGCGGTTACCATACATCTCAAAATTTTTTATTCAGTATTTGATGAAGTGAATATGAAATTACCCCAACCAGTACACCCGCACGCATACATATACAAATATACCAAAAGGTCATAAAATAAGAATCAGTAAGATAAAATTTGAAAACCCACCCAAATTTCAGCCTGGACGAAAGCAGAAACCAGAAATGCAGGCTACCTGAAGAGCCCACTGCATCGGCAACAGAAGAACCAGATTTCCAGCCATCCCATCTTTCAGATCTTATCCTCCATTCGCATGCAGAGGACAGATTTATAGACACCGTGTTCCGAAATCAAGCATACTCTTATCGCAATCTATCTAATACTTGCAACCCAAAAACATCTTGCTGCTCATTCTTACAAATCAACCCAACCGACAACAACTATGCAGAAAAAGAACAAATTAAACCAGCCCAATACGCAAAATATATCCAAGAACAACAAACGATTTATCGAGAGAGACCCAGAAAGCTAACCCCGGTTAAAAACCGGGCTCTTCAGCTGCCGTACGTTATGTGTGCATAGATACATAGACAGGGCATTTTTCTTATCTTGCTCACACCAATTTCATTTGCCTCCCTTGAACTCTCCCCATTTATTCAAATTTCAAACCCGAAGTGTCAGAAAGGAGGCAGTTTTCTAGAGAGAGAAACGGGAGGGAAGAGTCCAATTAGAGAGAGAAAGACCAGGTTTGTCCGCGCCGTTGTTTGATGAAGAGCTGGAACGAAGGACAAGCAAGACCGAGTGTGGTTTTAGAGAGAGAGAGAGAGAGAGAGAGAGAGGGGGGGGAGAGGTGTAAAGGAGGTGGGACCCACTGGCTTACATGAAGAGAACTTAGACGCACTTCCGCTCAAAACGTCCTCTTCAGCCTCCCCAATAAAAGAGAGGGTGCATAGTTTTTCCCTTTCGTTTTTTCCTCTCTCTCTCTCTCTCTCTCTCTACATTGTAATATACATATTTGTTTCTCTCACCTGCTTACAAATGATAAGGTGTAAGCAGTCTCATTTATAGGCTGGTAAACCCATGTGTTACACGGAACAGATCCATTTAATATTAAGTTATAATTTACCGATCAAAAATCATATCACGCATTTGATTAATATTAAAATTATTATTTAATATTTAATTTATAATTATTAAAATTATTAACTGAGTTAGATAAGACCTGATATGAAATTCCCGGTCATCCAATCGTTGTTTAGCCTAGAGAATACTAGTCTCCCCAAAAAAAAAAAAAACCTGTGAGGGTAAAATGGAGATTACATGCGACCAGCAAAGAAACTTGCTCGTTTCTTTGACTATCGCGGCCACTTCAACAGCATAATTACGATACTGCTCCAGTTGTTCCGGAAAGAACACCCGATATTTGGGGCTTTTAAATTGCAGTGAAAGAAAAATAAAAAAATACCGTGTTTTATTTTATTTTTTATAAAAAAAGATTTAAAATTTTTTAAACTTGTGAATATTTGTCTTAACGATTTTTTATCACAAAATATTTTGTCTTTAAAATCCAAAAAAATCTAAAAAAAAAACCTTAATTTTGAGACTTTCAAAGTTGACAAATATTGTAAAAAAAATATACCAGAAAAGTAGCTTTCACAAAAAATCTCTATTTGAGAGCTTTACACCCAAAAATGAGTCGGAAATAATTTTTAAAAAATTTTGAAAATCAAGATTTTAAAACCCAAAAATCTATAATATCCATTAATTTTTTAACAAGCTAAATAATTTTCTTTATTAATTTTTGTTACAATAGTCTTAGAGGGTGTTTGGTTTTGAAGGAAAAAGAATTGAATTCTCCCCAAAAAGTCAGAAATTCAGTTTCTCCCTTAGAAAACCTGACTTTATGATTTTTCAACGTAAACTGGTTCTTCTTGTACAAATTAATCTCCGCTAAAGGGCAGGGCGCATTACTTGTGCCACCACAAAAGCATCCTTTTAACGTGGTAATTAAAGTTGTAAATAGGTTAAATTTATATTAAATTAACTAAATTTGAACCTAATTTATCATTTATATATATGAATTAAATGTAAACTCTTATAAGATATTTGAATGTTAAATTATATTTGAATTCGATATATAATTTAAAATTTGATAAGAAAACTTAGTCTGACACGAAAATAATATTCTTCTACACTTAAATCTCTTAACTCTATTCTATTAATTATATTGATTCCTGAATTTTCTAATTTTTTCAATTTAATATTTATGAATTTGAATTTATTAATATTATATATATAAGATTTAATAAAAATATTATTAAAATTTGAATTCAAATATTTAACAAATCGAATTACTTAATTCTATATTCGATCTATTTATTTTATATTACGAATATTTGCAATCAGATCTGATTTATAAAATATATTAATCAAATTCGAATATTAAAATTTAAATCAAATTGAAATTGAATTTAAATAAAAATTCAATCCATTAACACTCTTAATTACAATTTCAAATTCAAAATCATCAAAAACCCATCAGGAAGTTAAGATTCTGTATTTTTCAATTTGGACCCAAGAGCTCTAGAACCATTTTATGCGATAAGGTTAACTCTGAAAACCTGAAATAAGTCAATCCCCACTTTATTTTAATTTTCTTAACTAGATGATAACCCATGCAACGATGCAATTCATTGAAAATTTTAAATTTTAATTATGGACATTTTAATATTGTTAATTATGTTAGCTTTAAGCATTGCAAACCTAGATATTATAAATAGGATTGTAAATGGGTCCAATATGTATGAAATTAATCTAAATTTAATTACATATTTTTTCATATCCAAATCCAATCTAATATCTTATAAAATTTATATTTATTAATTTATATATTTAAATTCAATGGATAATCTGAAATCTGTTCAAAAAGCTCAACTGAAAAAGAAACTAATAATTTTTGTGCTTAAATTCCTTAATTGTATTCCATTAGTCATTTTAATCCCTAAATATTTTAATTTTTTTAATTTAGTTCCTTTATGTTAAAATTTATTAATTTTATAAATATAAGATTACTAATTTAGTAAAAAAGTTATTAAATTTCGGATTAAGTTGTTTAACAGATCACATTACTTAATTTCATATTCAATTCATTTATTTTAAATTATAAAAATTTATAATTAGACATGATTTATCAAATTTTTTAATCCATTTCGAATCATGAAATTTGAATTGAATTTAAATCAAATTTAAATTAAAATATAACTGATTAACAACTTTAATTATAGATGCCAAGTATTACCAATAATTACATAATTACTTGTGGGCTCAACTTGTTCTGCGTGTTTAGAGTTAAGATAGACCGAAATACTTAAACTAAATTTAAACTAAAACTAATAAAATATAAACTGAATTAAATCCAAACATCAGCAGTGATACTTTCGTTCAATTAAATAATTAGACTGAATTTTGAAATCTTACTTTAGTTAATCTCAATTAAAAAATAGAGTAAAAAATAATAAAATTTACTAATTTATCAAAGCATACATATTATGGTAATTTGATTATATATTTAAAATTATACAGACGTAACCAAATCGAATTATATAAAACTAAACTGATTTGACTAGATCAAAGATTTTTCTTATAGTAACGGAACCGAATCAATTGGATTGAGTCAATATGATCAATCTTTTTTGGTTTAGAACAAAATCTGCTTACCCGTACCTGCATTAGACTAATCCAATCAAATAAAGAACAGACCAACTTTGGGATATATGTATATGACCAGTTGAGTCTGCCCTAACCCGTACCTAACAAGATAATCCATCTACGTTAGATTTGTTATACACACACACGCGCACATCACACTGCGCATTCGCCACCCCTCCTTTGACCCCGACCCAACCCGACCTGACCAATTTCCGGGTCGTTACAAGTTCGCAGCATGTGAATAACTTGGGGCTGTATTCCTCCTTAAATAAGGATGTATATTATATTTAAATAATATTTTGTCACATATAATTTTTTAAAAATTACTTATTATTGCCTTTTTATGAAATATTTGATAAAATACATCTTTTATAATACAGATGTACACACACTAATATATTTAAATAATATTTTGGTATATATAATTATATTTTATTTTTACAAGAGTTTGGTAAGATTATTGTAGAAATTATTTATCAATACTAAAAAAAATATACATTTTAAATTTTATCAATTATGTACTTTGCACTATGTAACAAATTTTGAAATATTTTTGAAGTTATTCAAATAAAAAAATAAATTATCATAAAAAATATTTTATAATATTGTGTTTATGAGAATAAATATAATAATAGTGGAAAATCTTTTAAATTAGAAAAATGGGATTTGAAATACATTTATTTGAATAATTTTAATAATTTTTACATTATATTACTTATGATTTTATGAAAACATTTACTCACAATGTAACGACCCGAAACTACTGGGCCTAGCAACTTGTTGAGCCTGACCCATTGGCACAAAATGCTTAAGCTCAAGTTGTTTAGTAGTAATCTCTAGTCTCTTATATACCATATCAAATTTTTCTCAGAAACCGATGTGGGACAGGATGTCACAATCTTCCCCACTTAAACACTTGACGTCCTTGTCAAGTCAGAAATTCATATCAGAAATCCATATTCGTATCCAAACAGAATAGGTCCGAAGATCGTTTTGCTCTAATACCATTTGTAACAACCCGAGACTACTGACCCTAACAATTTGTTGAACCTGACCCACTGCCCTAAAATGCTTAAGCCCAAGTTGTTTAGAAGTAGTCTCTAATCTCTTATATACCATATCAAATTTCTCTCAGAAACTGATGTGGACAGGATGTCACACACAAGATTTGATATTTGAAAATTATAAAATTACCACTAATATTATTAACAAAAATAATTTGAGTGAGATGAACATGCAATTTTTGAAATCATTTGATATATTCATTATAGCCAATTGTTGAAATTTTTAATATTTTTGAATTATCATCAATGATAATTGATTTTTTTAATTAAAATTTGATGTTTATATTTTGATATACTTACCTACTTTAAAATTAATTTCATACATTATTAACATATAACTTCACTTGATCTTTTTTTAGTTATTAATAATTTATATCACATAATAATACAAAAATGTATATTAATATATTTTGTTTATATATCATTATATATTTTGAAGAAAAATATGATTAATATGTAAAAATGTGTTTATACAAGATTAAATAAATGAATGAAATATTGTATTTTTTATTCCTCATTTTTAAATTATTGCTGATATAATTATGCTCTTTATATAAACATAATTTTAATAAATTCGTATTTTTTAAATAATTAAATAAAATTTTTATAAAAAATACATATTATATTTACACATAATAAATACCATAATTTTTCCATATTATATTCCGCTAACTATGGCTATACGTGGGCGGAGTCCTCGGTGAAAAGGTCTAGGTATCGACGGTGGCGAGAGATTTTTTAAGACCGCTTATAACTGTAGAATTCTTAGAGTTATAAAAATTCCTGAAGGCCAAGAATTTTGGTTATGTAAAATTTATATAATTTTATAAATAAAGAAAAGTATTAAAGATATGTAAGATAATTAAATTCATATGATGAACTTAGATTATAATAGAGTAGAAAAATATAATTCTTACTGTATATAAGAACAGTTCTTCAAGGTATGGGACTCAAATAACAGTTATTTGAGATTGTATGAGCTTTTGATATTTAAATATAATTGTAATATTCTTGTACAAGTTCTGCTCTTTTAATAAAAAACCAAATTATATTTTATATAAATTTAAATATATTATTATAAATCATGTAAATCTTAAATATAATCTACTATTATTTTTTTCTTATTATCTTTCTTAAATTTTCTTCTTGCAACTGATAATCTTGATTCATTACTTCCACATTGTGTTGGGGTTTTACCAGAGGTCTTGGAATCTAAATAAAAAAAATTCGAATTAGAAAAACACATTTAAGGGAAGTAAACTACCAAGAATCTTTTAGAAGTCACATTTGTACATTTTTTTTACATTTTTTTAATATATTTATAATTATTTTCGTCTGTTTGATAGTTTAAGATTAACTTTATTTAAAGCATTCTGCCGGTCTTTTTCTAGATATGTGATTTTACAAATTCAAACTTAGTTCATAAGAATCTCTTATCAATTGTATCACATTCATTGAATTATTTGTATTTTTAATTGTAACAAGAAAAAAGTTTCAAATTATGGTAGCATTTGATATTATAATTTTTTGAGTTTAAAATTTTTTTATAATGATATACAATTATTCACTTTTATAATATCTGGTTAGTAAAGAAAACGCTCAAAGTGGGTATCCAGTTCTCAAAGCCAAACAGCCCTTAAGGTGGCATTTCTTTAAAAACAATTAAAAAAAATTGTTCGTATGGTGTAATTTAGTAAGCATGTAATTCAAATGCACAGAGGTCAGTATAAAGGAAATTTTAAAAAATTTAAATAACGATTACTCTATTAATTACAGAATAATTAATTTCGATAACCGTCGCCAGGTGGAACAGAAAAGTTCGTCTTCAGAAGACAAATAAACCCCCACCCGCGTGGGGGCGTGTGTTGCGTGTGGAGCGAGTTGATTGGAGCCAGAGATAGTTGCCACACCCACTGGACAGGGGCGCGTGGAGAATCTTGTCTGTGTTCAAAGAGAAATTGGGCACGACTTGTGTGGCTTCATCCTGTTCTCGAATCTACGCCGTCAGCTTGTTTCATCATGCTGATGCCATCCGAAGGACATTGATCTCGTTACATATTTCGTGGCAACAACGAACAAATTATATTTTTTTTGTTTTGCACGTTAAAACTGAGGAAGAAGGATTTTTATAAGGATACGATAAAATAAGAAAACAATTGTTTATGCTAAAATTAAGTGCATAATTTTGGTATAATTATTTATTAATTTTTTTGACAATTTACACCATAAAAATTGTTTGGTATTATACATTCTAAGATTATAAATTTAACACTTAGTATTCCAAAATTACAAAAAGTGCATCTTTATATTTGATTGGCTATTAAAACTATAAATTTGAAATTGTTTTAATAGAAAGTGAAAAAACTATAAAATGTTTGAATTCTCTATTTTTTATTATTTTACTCTATTTAATAAAATTATCTAATTTTATACACATTTAAAGACTTATAAAAAATTAAAAATTTTAACGATTCATTATAAACTAAAAGTAAAGTTTTGACAAAAAATATAAAACTAAAACTAACACATAAAAATCTTAATATATTTTTACTTTTAACTAATGCTAACAGTGGATAGAAAGATAAAAACCCATCACTTAAAACAAAAATACAGAAAGTTGAGATTGTTCTATAACGATGGTTGATGTTAAATCTCATTCTCTCTCTAATTTTATCAAATTATCATTCTCTCTCTAATTTATCAAAATTATGTATATTCTCTTATTTATTTGCTTTGATCTTTATTTTGTCTCGAATCTTATCAAGACAATCTCTTAGTAAAAAATAAATTTATCTAGACACTTCACTGTCAAATATTTGTATTCAAGTTCTTTATTACCCTCTAATTATATAAATTCAAACTTACTTTTAATTTAATAGTCAATCAAAGATTGGGTGTACTTTTATAATTTAAAGTGTTAAATATTAAATTTATAATTTTGAAGTGTAAAATACTAGAAACCTTTATTTTTCGAGGTGCAAAGTGTCAAAAATTTATTTATATACATATGATTTACATTGTTATGACCAGTTCATGATCGGTTCAACTACTAGTGATCGGTTTAGCATTATAATGATTGGTTTATATTAGACAAGTTATTATTTTTATGAGTCCGTTTAAGAATTTAATACTTAGAATGTGAATTATATGATCAGTTTAGAACATAAAAAATTCAGATATGGTTAACATGAACAGCTTAAGATAATAGCTGAGTATTTGGAGGGAAATTTAATTCTAAATTAATTATGAGTTATATAGATTCTAAAAGAATGATTTTGTCATTTTTAGATTGATTATTCGATATTCATGGAGATATTACTGAAACTCAGGTTTCGCGCTCTTTGATTTTTGTGATAGTAATATGTATTTATATGATTCGATATTTTTCGTATTTGCTAAATGTTCAGTTTTTACATGATTCGTTTTATAAGTTCAATTATTTCGAAATTGAAATTTAATTTGCTATAAATTTTACAAGGGATGTATATAGTACTTTTCGATTTGTTTGGAAATTTCTGAATTGTTGATTTTGATTATTGATTTGTTTGAAACATTGAAAACTTATGAACTGTTTGGTTAAATTCTGAAAATGGTTCAAGATTGTATCTCCAATTAGTAAGAGTGGTGTTAGACTATTACGTGAATCTGACATGATAAACTTGTTTATATGAGTAATGGAGATAAGTGGACGGTGGTAAGTAGGGACGATGGTTGTATTCCGCCTGCAGTCCTGCTCGTGATTTTCACTTGATATATGAGTAATGACATACCATGTAGTTGCTTTTTGTTTTATATTCAGTTCTATTATATAAGTTGTGACAAACCTTTAGGTTGCCATTCTGTTTTTGTCCTATTTTCTGTTTCGAATGCCATAACTTATATATGTTGAAAAAAGTTTATCTTATGATAAAAATTATATGATATATGTCCCTTATCATATAAATATATGTTACTATTTACTGGTCGTTTAGAGTCATCTCTTAATTTTTCTAGACTCAGGTTCTGTGCTTCTGACTGATCTTGCTGCATGAGAATAGTTTGTCAATTCCGATTCCGTGGTTCTAACTAATTTGGTTTCTGAGTATAGTAATTAGTTCTTATTCCTTTTTTGATGGATTTTTTTGTTTTAGTTAGATCTACGATCACATATAGGATTTGAGTCAAGATTTCCAAATGTGGATGATTGTATTAGATTTTTGAAAGTTTGTGTCAGAGTTTGGATATGTGTTGAGTTGAGTTTTATTTGATTTTGTTATAGTTTGAAATATAAGAGGCTTGTGGGGTTGAGATTATCCTAATCCTAGCGCTAGTCATGAATTCATCTTCTGAGTTGCGACAATTTTAATCTAACAAATTTAATAATTTTTGACACATTAAGTCAAGTCAAATAAATTTTTCTTTTCCCACAGGGAGGGTGAAAATTGTAAATCCCCTAGGATGTTAACCCATTATAGAATAGACAAAATTCACCAAATAAGGATAGTCTACCAACAGGACCCGCAATCTTCTGTTGGTTTTGTCATACATGCAAACGAATCCCTTAATTTCGTCGTTATTTCCGAACCAAACATGGCTTAGTCTTAAAGGTGGACGTTAACTTCATTGGTACAAAATAGCCCCAAGAGTTTCCAGTTAGATTAGGTTGAGTGGATAAATCAAAACTTTCTAAGGTAGGTCAAGCCAATTATCTTATGAATTGGATTGTATTTATTTTTCATCATCTTAATACTCTAGTAAACAATTTGCTTTTATATATTTTCTTGGTCTTCTCCTACACAACTTATTTCCTTCTCAATTAATTTCATGATTTTTAAATATGAAGTGATGTAATTACTCAATATAATAAATGATGTTTATTAACAAAAATATACTAATAAATGGAAAATTCAGAATATAAAGTGAAAAGTTTCTTTCATTTCAATATAACTCAATGTAATAAATAATAAATAAAGAGTTATTGTTGTCTATTGACAATAAATATATACTAATAAATGGAAAATTGAAGGGTCTCACTTATCCATCCTACCATGACTTTTCTATCAATTTTTGTGGCTTAAATTTAATACTAAGAATTAACTTAATAGGTAAGTGATTTTAATAATTTTAAATCAGATATTTATACTGATACTAATCTAATTAATATTAGAATTTCTGATCAGGAGGTCAAGATTTAATATTTTATAAATCAAATAAAAATACATTTGTTGAGAATAAAGTATTATTGTCAAAATATTGGGAAAAAAAACATTGTGGCTGGTTTGAATTGAACAACAATGACAGATGATATTTTTTTACAATTTCCGTTATGGATTCTTTAACGTTTATTACATTTGATTGTTCTTGTAAACTACTGGCTGTTTATGTGGACCTGGATGCAATACAGGTGACTACTACGCGCTGGGGTGTGGGAGAGCGTGGTGGGGCAAATCCAGATCCAGATCGGGTGCGCGGAAGGAAGAGGGTCCGAGCCATGGCAGATGGTTCGTCCCGATCCAGCCATTTCCACGCTTAGAAACCTTCGTGCCGTAAGTTAAACGGAAGCTTTGTCTAAGGCGTCGTGTTGTGACTGCAGTTTAGTTTATTTCGCAAACAAAATTTGTGAATTTTTAATTTTTAAACGTTTTTACTTTCTAATGTAATATGAAAAAAATTTATAGATTCAAGAAAAGAAATTAGAAAAACACTAGTTTTTAAAAATATGATCCTACTAGTTTCCTGGGATATTTTGATTTTGATTTTTGACTTTTTAAAATTTATATAAAAATTCATTACAGGAGAAAGAAAATTATCAATTTTTTATTTTTTTATATTTTTTGATTCATATTTGAGCATTTTTAAAATAACCAATAAAAAATTAAAATTTTCAAAACAGATAAAATATTATAAAAATATGAAATACCAAACAGAACTTGGAATTTTTTCCACCGTGGCCGCCCCCAAAGGGGATGTCCAGGTCAAAGCAAAATAATGAACATTCAAAGACCTTACATTGGTGGCCGCCACCACGGGACTCGACCGAACACCTCACGTTCCATTCTGGCGTTGAGCATTCCACGTCTCTTAGCAGCCGATGCTGGAAGGAAAGTTCCTCAATTAAAGTAGTATGGTTTATTTACATTTACAAATTATTATAAAAATATTTCTTTTAATTTATTTTAAAATCACATAAATATCATTAAATATCAGTTTGGCATACTAATGTTAAATTTCTTTCATATTCAACCCGTATTTAACTTTTACCCTTCTAATTGGACTAAAACATTTAAAACTTCTTTTTATGTCAAAAATTATAATATTAATAATGTAGTTGTCAAAAAACCATTTTTTAAATAAATAAGACTAAAAATAATTTACATAAGATAAAAAATTGAAAGCTTATAAGTCGATTTCTTAAGATTAGATGTTAATAAATTATTAAAATTTAAACCTGACTTATTTTTAGATTTTAGACTAATAGCCTTAGAAACCTAAAGAAAGAAATAATTCATGAATATGAAATAAATTTTGTATTGTAGAAAATACAGAATATTACATGTTTTTTTAATTTCTAAAATATTTATATAATACCGTATATATTTTTTTTTAAAGACAAGAGTCTGAATGGGACAAAAGGGCGGTAGCCGCATCCACCAACAAGGGGCAGACACAGGTGTCCTACAGTTGTTGGAAGCAAAAGTTAGATAGGGTTTAATAAATTTTCATATTTTCTTTTAATATTCCTAATACAATTTTAAAATATTATTTTTATAGTCCACGGCAAGGTTTTTTTTTTTCTTTTTTCTTTTTTTAAACTGAAAAATCACCTGCTCAAGTTAAAAAAAAAAGAAAAGAAAGAAAAAAAAAAAGAAATAAGATAATGTATTTTTACCAACCACTCTCGATTGGTACAAAGTGGGGATCTCAAAGGATTACTCAGACAAAATTAATCGGACACCTCCCATAAATTCCTAATCGTCCGTACGGACCATGACTGGCTGCCACCTTCGGCCTTATCCCAGTCCACCCCTTGTGTTTGAAAGTGATGGTGAGAGGCCGACGTGGCCGGCGCATCTTCATTTTAACATTTTTTTTATTTAATAATTCGCTAATATTATTTATTTATTTTATAACAAGTTATTTAAAATTTTAAATTAATAAATAAAAATTTTATATTTATTTTTTCTAAAAATTATAAACTCTTTATGTTGTAATAAAAAAGTGTGATTTATTTCTATTTTCCCTCCTCCTAAAAATAGAGGGGCCAAGTCGGAAATAATTGGATAGGATGCCTTGTTGTACACATGCAAGCGAAAAGGAAAGTCGTTTTTCAACGTGGCAATTAAGTTGCTTGCTAACTTGGCAAAGTATACGTCCTTATTTACTTAGTGGTTGAAATTAGGTGCCCAAAAAAGTGTAGGGATTGTTTGGTATCTTTGAAATCTTGGCCTTTTCCAACAATTTCCTAGAAATTTTGAACTTATAATAAAAAAAAATCTCGAGCAAGAGTTCTTTCCGGTTATCCCCTTTTGTTTTTGGAATATTTTTGATAGTTATAATAAAAGAAATTACTGTTTAAGATTTTTTAATGTTTTATGAACTACTTTTTTTAAAATTATGCTTTCTAAAATCTATTAAACAAATGAAATGAAGAAGTAGTAGTATGGCCGCACAAAATAAGTCAATAAATATTATATAAGTAGGAAAACACCCTTATATTCAAAAGAAAAATCAAGTTTCAATTCATAAAAATATATATTTGATGAGAAGTAGTCACGATATCTAAATAAAATAAATTTTAGATTATAAAAAAATGAGAACATTTGTAACAGTCTAAAAAGTCACCTAAAATTATAACGTATACAAGGAGCATAGATTTATTTGGGAAAGAGAGTGGTAGGTTTTAGAGAGGACAAGGAAAGGAGTGGTAATGATAATTATGCTTTGACTATATGTTTGTTGGACAACATTACACTTCGGCTTTGCAAGTGTTTTGGTTAATCTGTTCTATCATTCTTTAGTTGAAAAAGAAAAAATGAAAAAAACAAACTCAATTCCTCAGAAAAGGCATTCTAAAGCCCTTTTTAATTTTTGAGATAACATTTTATCTAGTATTTTTTTGTAAAATTTACGTACATGAAAGGCCTCCTAAATTTTTTCTTTTTTAAAAAAGCACCGAAACTAGTTACCTTCAAACACGGCCTTACTTCGACACGTTTCTGAGAAGCTACTTTCATGACATGTCATGTGATGTAGGGAAACGTCTGGTGGCTAGAGGTCCATATTTTTTAAGCAACGTGATAAAAATTAGGCATAAAATATCCGGCTTTTTGACTTACTGATAGCTTTTGCTTCTCTCCTTGCAGCCTAGCAAGGTTCCCCCACGTGATTCTCGCGTAAATGCGGGGAATTCCTAGAGTAACCCATACAAAATGGTGAATGAAATCACACATGACGAAGAATAACTCATATTAGCCACAAAAAGAGTAACAGGAGAAAGCATGATATATTGCAAGGATTATATCATTTATGACCTTTTATTCGTTTAGTGAGCCAGTAATTTTAATAACTACTAAATTAATATTAAATATTAATTTTAATAATAATTAAATAAATATTATGATTTTTGATCAAATGAGTTAAGAATTAATATCATATAAATTTTCTATGACAAATGCATGTTAGATGATGGTCCAGTTCTTTCTGCTAAGTTGACGGTTGAAGTCAAGTGACCTAGTGAAGAAGATCAAAGCTCAATGCCGGTTAAAACAAGTTGCAAAATTCATTGACCATCCATGGAATTAACTCGTTTGTATGACTAGAGTGGAGACGTAAAATTTGCGAAGTCCCTTTTAGATGCACCTGATTTTGAATTTGGGTCACAAGGGTTGAACTTTTACTATCTGCCCCTTTGCTATAAAGCGGTTCTATGACACCTGGCTTAAAAATTTTGGATGGATATGAATCGGGTACCAAGTTGTCACCTCTAGACGCAAATCATATGGGTTGTATGATTGTCATTGGTGAAAATCGTAAATTTTTGATTTTCGTTTGGTTTAAAGGTAAATTTATACTGATAAATAAAATTATGTGCATTATTAGACGTGCATGGAAAGAAATTCGGTTAAGTAACAATCGTTTAATGAGCAATTAGGTGGCATCATTGAGTTAGTTTACTCTTTATCCAAGTTCATGGTGGTTGTTATTGGAGTTCCTTCAAGGATTATAGTGGTAGTTGGTGAAAAGCTAGCAACATAAATCATTAATTTTTCTCTTAAGATTAGGTTTATATAGTCCCTAATGAATACAGTTATCACAGTCAAATTGAATTAATTTTTTAAACTTATGATCAAATTGGATTTATAATTAAATATTATATTTTGATTGTGTTTATAATATTATTAACAACCATCCATTATTAGTAGTTCAATCGATGATGCTAATCTAACCTTGACAAGATGTTATTTAGGTATTATATGTCGGTTACACCAAATGATCACGACTTTAATGTAAGATCAACCTATCATTGTAAAATACACAAATTTAAGGCCCACTTAATAAAAAATAAAAAAAATTACTTGTTCATATTTTGGATTGAAGAATGAAATTCTAAATTATAAATGAAGCAATCATATTTTTTTCTCACAATTTAAATATAAAGTTTGAATTCTATCTCTTTTTACGTGTGTTAGGTTAAAAATGGTAGAAGTGTTTTTTCTTTTATATAAATATAAAATCTTATATATGTTCATAGTTACAAAAGATCTCCTCTTATTTTTTAAAATAAGAATTTCTTCAAATTTTATCTGTGCTTATCTAGTGGAAAGATCTCCTCTTTTTTTAAATTAGAGAATTTTCTTCAAATTTTATCTATACTTATCTAGTGGAATGGATCGGGTTAGATCGGCTTTGCATGAGGAACTCTACTCCATTTTTTAGCACCAGACAAATAAGAAAAAAAAAAACAATTCCTAAGAAACATTTACAAATTTTAAGATATACGCAGGACAGACGAGAGAAAGAGAAAGAATGAGAGAATTTTAGTGCAATTTAGTCCATTTTTTTAGTTTTGATTTCTGGATTTTCACATAACTAATTCAAGATTCAAATACATAATATAATTAAATAAATACTATAATTTTATTTTTATTTCAAGTGGGAAATAAAATAATTAATTAAGGGAAAAATAAAAATAAAAATGCTGCCGGCTGTAATGACATCTTATTTATCAAATGGCGTGCATTAAAATAATTAACAAACAAAAAATCAGGATACAGGCCATCAACCCATCGAAATAGCAATGTCAAAATTTGGTGGATTATTACTTAGATTTTTTTTTAAATAGGTATAATCGAATTTCGTAATTTTATATTTTGCGAAATAGCAATTTTTTAGTATAATATTTGATAGTATGATGTGATGTTACCACTATCATCACCGGCTGCCTGATTTTGATCTCCGAAAATTCGTAGATCAAATTTATAATTTTCTTTCAAGCCATCGGACATCATCATTGATTGCTCATGGACCGTCCCTTATCCCCACCGTCGGATTGTTCTGATGAAGAACTAACCTCTCTTCTTTCACTCTCTTTTTGTTTTGGTCTAAAAGAGTACCTTGCGGAAGAGAAGTCTATAAAGGAAAATTATAACTTTCTGGTGACAAGAAAGCACTTCATATTTTACAAAAGTTGTATGTATTTTGCGTGTTGGATTAAATTAAATTATGTATTTCTAAAAACTAATCTAGAGTTTTCAATAAATGGTTAAAAATTTTATAAATAGAAAATTCATAAAATAATATTTTCTCACTTTATTTCGTCATTAATTTTCATATATTGTTAAATATCATTCCACTATTTGATCTCATTATTTCCAATTTCACCTAATAACTTATCTCTAGAACTTGTGGGATATTTGATTGTATTTAAAATCCATTTGTCTGTCATTGAAAATAATTTACCACTACTTTAAGCGTTTATTTAAAAGAATAAAATTAAATAAACAAATTACAAAAAAAAAATGAGAGAAAAAAGGAATATTTTATAATTTTTTTATCGTACTTAGGGTTATCAGTAGGTTAAATTTTAATTTGAATTTCAATCTCAATTTGATCCAAAATTTAATATTCGAATTTGATTAAAATATTTGATAGATTAGATTTAATTATAAATATATATATTCAAAATAAGTAGATCATATATGGAATTAAATAATCTAATTTGTTAAAAATCCAAATCTAAAATTTTAACAATATTTTTTTATTAAATAAAATAATTATATATAATATTAATAAATTCAAACTTGTATGGACTAAATTGAAAAAATTAGAAAATTTAATAACTAATATAATTAATGGAATAGAATTGAAAGATTTAGTGTACAACAGTATTTTTATATATAAAATTTATACATTCAAATTTATATAGATTATATTGAAAAATTAAAAAATTCAATAACTAATATAATTAATGGAATAGAATGAGAGAATTAAGTATACAAGAGTATTATTATTTTTTATTAGATTAAATTTTCTTATTTAATTTCAAATTTCTTCTTCTCGAATTTGAATATAATTTAATGTGACACCCCAAAAGAAGAGTCATCGCTGAGTCCCAAAGAAAAGGGTGTATGTGACACCCCAAGGGGGTAAGTGTGTGTGACGCCCTTAAGTGAATCCCACATTGACAAAACATGGAAGAGATCCTGGACTTATAAGAGACTAGAAGCTATTACTGAACAACTAGCTTTCTGCATTTTGGGCCAGTAATTTAGGCTCAACAAATTGTTTTGGTCAGTAGTATTTGGTCGTTACAAATGGTATCAGAGCCACTTCGCATGCAACTTTGAACGGTGGTGGAACAAATTTCAGTGAGAATGCTGAGTCTCAAAGGAGAGATGTATGTGACCCCCCAAAGGGAGAGTTCTCACTGAGTCTAAAAAAAAGGGGGTGTACGTGACCCCCTAAAAGAGGGTGAGTGTATGTACACCTTTGACGAATTCCACATCGACAAAATACGGGAGAGATCTTGATCTTATAAAAGACTAAAAATTACCACTGAACAGATGTATGTGACACCCCAAAAGGGGAGTCCTCGCTGAATCTCAAAAAAGAGGGGTGTATGTTGACTCCCCTAAAGGAGGGTGAGTGTATGTGACACCCTTAGACGAATCCCACATTGACAAAATACGGAAGAGATTTTGGTCTTATAAAAGATTAAAGATTATAACTTAACAACTTGAACTTAAGCATTTTGGGCCATTGTTGATGCTCAACAAGTTGTAAGACTAAAGATTACTACTAAACAACTTGAACTTAAGTATTTTGGGCCAGTGGTTCACACTCAACAAGTTGTTAGGGTCAAGCATTACTCGGGTCGTTATATTAATACATACAAATATTATAGAATCTCAGATCAGATTTGAATACAGAAATAAATAACCGTATTCAAATTTAGATTATCTGATTTAATCTAAATTTGATTTATTTACAACCTTAATCATATTTATTACTGCTTGAAAAAATATACCACTAACATAAATATTTTATCACTTTTATTTTTATAATAAATTATTCTATTCAAATATCAAAATTAATTATTTATTAAGCAAGGGTTTAAATATTTTAAATCATTTTAGATTCCATTTCTTTAATCAATTTTCATTAGCCAAATGCTTTCTCAGCCTAAATAATTCAGTGTGAGTTCAGTTTTAAACATGGGATTACGTCAGCCCTAGTGGTTGAGAGACTCCGAGTGAATTCCCATAAAGCCATAAGATGATGGAAACGTCGGATTGTCCCATAGTGGAGGGGAGTGCTTACTATTCTTTGACAAGCCTAATTTCTGACCCGTGCAGCTTGCAATGACGGATAGCACGCCACACCAGTCCAGGGAGGGTGCTTGGAAGGTGTTTGGCATTCTTTAATTTTTATACTCAGACCTTTCCTTTCACGATTTTTTGACAATCTTAACAGTGAGGTAGGCGGTGATTTAATTTACCTTAAAAAATTTATTTTTTTAGATTTTTTATTTTCAAAATTGAAAATTCCGAAAAAATCCAAAATAATCAGCTTGTAAAGAATTTGATTTCAATTGGTTTTATATTCTTTGGGATTTTTTATTTTTTTCAATGTTCAAATAAAGCATATTATAAGGGAAAAATATCATTAAAATAACTATTATTTTTTTTACATTTTTATATTAAATTTTTTGGAAATATTCAAAAAAATAAGCTAATCTTTTTTAACTAAATCAAATATCTTAAAAATTCTGTAAAAACTAATTTGACAATTTTTTAAATTTAAATTATGAATTACAAATATTTAATTTTGAGTATTCCTATACAAATATATCCCTAAAATCTTCTATATGTATTTGTGAGAGGATGATTATTCTGTGATTATTTGTAATTTAAAAATTGTTAATTCTAATAATTTACAGAATTTCATTTTACTACTTACGATTAATTCTATTTTGATATGTGTGATTGTCTTTTCTTAAAAATGTATTTTTATAAAATTAAATTTAATTCGTTTTGTGAATAAATAAGTGCTTTTAACATATTTATCTACACCAATTAGATGATGATTTATTAAATTTAAACCACTCAAAAATATTTAAATTCAAATAATTTTTAATAATAATTCTCAATCATTTTATATATTAAATCAGTTCAAACAAACAAGTTAACTGAGAGGAAGCATTACAAATTCAAAATTATTTCAGCGTAAAAAAAATAAAAATTTAATAAGATTTCTAAACAAAACACTTCCCACATAATTTTGGAGTATAAAGTTCTAACTCAAAGTTATTCTTTTTTTTTAAAAAAAGAAAATTTATAAACTCGAAATCAATTCCATGAAACGCTTTTAGTGAGGTGGTAAGGTGTTTGATTTTACCATGGCTGGTATCATAGATCCTGTGTACGCCCCCGGTTAGAGCTTCACCACTTCACTGTACTCCAACTTCCACTTTAGTTAGGTTTGGTGGCTGCCGTCAATGCAATTTCTGAGAAATATACGCTCAAAGCCCACCAAACTGTCCTTCTACTCTAATTATAAATACATATATATATATATATATATAATGGAATGAAAATGTCAGTTTCTCATGACTTGCACGTTGGATTTGCTTAACGGTATTCTGAAGCTTCAAATTGCGTCATTACCACTCCTAATAGACCCTTGTTAATATTTTTGAATTTACCGCTTGAATTTAAAATTTTTGACATCTAACTCCTTCGAATATCTTGGAAGGGGTTAAATATCATAGTTGCATAGTTTAGGTGGGTGAAAAGAAATAAAAACGTGATATTCATGGGATAGTGATAGTGAGAAATCCTGTTTCACAGGTTCCCGAACAGTTCAAACAGTCCAGAATCAATGAACAAGTTCTCAGAAAAAGCAAGACTTTTCTAACAGTTCCAAAACAGTGAACAAAATGGATTTGCTTTGGATGATTATGATGACAAGCAAAATTCCTCCTCAACTTGGGAAAAGGGAGTAAATCACGAGTTGAATTCTGACCAATTAATATAAGTCCATGGAAAATGGAGAAAATCCAGTAGAAATAATGCAAAAGCATTGATTTCAAAACTAAAAAAAAAATTAATATATTTTGGAAACAAAGGTGAAAATCATCTTATCAATACTTGGTCATTTTAATTCTATAATGACTTTTATTTTTCATTTTAGAATTATTCCCTTGTGTTAATGGAATTACTTAAGTAATCAGTTTTTAATCTTTACTTATGTAATTTAATAGAATCGAATTGAGATGCCTTACTCAATTTGTGTGTGGTAAAATACTTATTCATTGGCAAAAACGGATTGGGTTCAATTTTGTAAACATTTGAAAAGATGCAAAGTATACACTTTAAATATAATTAATTTTAAATCGTAAAATGAATAAGAATATTTGCGATAAAGATAAAAACAATAAGTATGCATTTATTCTATTTTATTTTGAAAATATTTTAAAATATTTTTGAAACGTTACATTTTTTTTTTATTTAATTTCTGAACATATGGAAAGAATAGGTTGAAAGAAATTTGTAGCTGGTTGATTCAAGTCAGCCAATACGAGATACATTGTATGGTAACAAAACTTGCCATAGGGGTAAGAGAATATATGCAACGGGCTTTTGTTTGTCTTTGTAAGGGTGTTTGGGAGTGGTTTCCTCAGCGTCGTATATGTCCAAGGTGTCTTTACGCAACGTTTGGAAGCGGCAATTGTTGAACTTCCTAGCTAAGCCTTACCACCATTAAGCCGGAATTGCCAAACACCAGAGTGAGTGGAAAACGGCCCCACCATAAAGTAAATTTAAGAAATTAATTTTAAACATAGGCTTACAATTCTAATTGTATGAAACATTGTTAGAAATTGCATAATCAAACTTAATTCTATCCATAAAATCGGTTTAAAGACCTATAGAGGGACGTAAATGAAATAAATATTTTGTGAATGCGCAGAGAGTTGAAATCTAAAAACTTGGGATTCCTCACATCCAGACGCCTATAGTTAAACAGAAGCAATGATCAAACTGAACCAACAAAAGCATATATGAGATATCGAATGTCTAATGGATTTTCTGATGATGCGGAGAGGGAGATATCGACAGAACGTTGTAAGTTTACCTGACACGCTTTCCCTGAAAGGAAGTTTCACAGGTGGAGTAAAGGACGCAACCAGCTGGAAGGATTCCATAACCTAGCTTTTTTCCTTTCTTCAAGGTTAATCCCATTTTCTGCCAAATAACAAAATAATATAATTTTTTTTTTTAAATTCTGAGATTCAACTAATACTTCAAGTTTAGGGATTTTACTGGGTGCTTACATAAGCTTTTTTTTTTTGGTGATTTAAAGTTTTTTAATATACGTAATTATTTTTGATACGTTTTAAAATTTATTTTCAAATTCTGTTTTTCTTCGTTTGAATAAGAAAAAAAATATAGAATGAGGAACAATTATAGAAGTAGGGGAGGGATGTTTCTAACTATAATTGATATTATTATAATTAAGTAAAAAACAATTTTTGACAATTTTTTTCCGAATTTTTTATTTTAAAAATTTTTCTTCTCCTAAAGTAAATTACAAAAATTATATTCTAAATATCAATTTTTCTATTTTGGATAAATTTTATAACATATTTTACAAATATACCTAATTTCTGATCATAATTCATTTTAACACACTTCTATTTTAATCTCCAATTTTATTTTCAAGAAGTGTTTGCAAACACCACTTAGAATGAAAGTTTTTAAAAATTTATTTTTATTCAAAAGAAAAAAAAAATCTAAAGGATCAAATCTCAAAAACTCCATTTTGATTTTTTTAAAAAAAATTAAATCAGAACTCTTAATTTCCGAAATCCTTAAATCTTCTTTATGCCAAACAGTCTCATACCCGTCCCAGTTGGACAAGTGCAATTAAAAAATTCAGGAGGGTTTGAACTGAAAATCAAAATTTTTCGTCCTCAAAACAAGCACCTCCATGCAATTACGAGCAATGTAGATAATGACCTCGTGCTTCATCCAAGGGACAAGTGCAAGATTCAATCTACTGACTTAAAAGATAGTTTATAAAGATTTAGAGCTCAAAGATCCTCAACTTGCGAGATGCCACCAAATGCTCTTTAATTTAGTACAACTAGTAATTTCATATAAAAGAAAATAGAATTGAGAGAAAAAACACTCACCCAAAGGGTTTCAGAAGCAACGGAAGCAATAATCCTATATTCGGCTTCAGTGGAAGATCTAACCACAACATTTTTTTTTTTCCAAGAACACCATGAAATTGGATTGGGACCAAATATAGGACATATGGTAGACATTCAGTCATCTGGGTCACCAATCCAATCGGCATTAGAGGAGTACATGGACATAAATGAATGTTATTTAATCAACAAACCATGATTAATTATGCCTTCGAGGTGAAGCACACGCTTGGGGGCATGTTAGTGATCAGAGAGAGACGACAAGTGCAAGCTGAAAGAAGTATACGGACGTGTTAATGATAAGTATTGAAGAGCACTAATGAACTTTCTGTATGAGGAGACATTTTTAGCAAATTTGTTGGAGGTGTTTATGTGCAAAGTTTGTGGATATGACAGAGAAGTCTTGCATTTTTTATAGAAGTAGGATCGATCACCTCCCCGACTAATTTGACATTTGTATTACTATCACACCTCAAACTCAGACATGTGACTAGCAGTAAGGCTGGCACTCTAATCTTAGTAAGTCTTTGATCCGAAACAGAATACAAATCCATAAATAACAATAATATAATATCTTAAGTACACCATAACCCTGTTTGAGAAATAACTGAAACAACTCTAAAGTACAAGCACAGAACAATAGAACATCAAGCCGTACATCAACTTTGACTTGGTAGGAAACAGACAACTCGATCAGAAATGCGAACTCTCATTAAGATCTGAAAAAATATAAAAAGATGAGTCGCGAAACTCAGTAAACGATAATATAAACTCTAGTCATGCTGGGACATGCATCGTAAAATGTGGCAGAACTATACGTATAAGTATAAAGTGAGTAACTTAATCAAATCACAGATAAGTCATAAAAATGCCTCATATTCTCAAAAGTACAATTTACTAATTTAGTCATATGAGAGTGTCTTCTAATATCAGAATCACGACAGAGCGTATCATGTCAGTAAAATCGCATATTACATATCATATTAGAATCATATAGGGATCCCATATCAGAACCAGAATCACATATGTCACATCATTAGACTCAGAGCACTCCCCATATGTTACGGCAACTCATCGTCCGCCAGTTGAGCCCCTGACATTCCGTATCAAAATCAGAATCAGAACCAGAGTCAGAATAACTCCCGACATAAATTTTTAGAAAATAATTATAATAGAGGCATGAATTTCAATTAAATATCTCATTTCAAATAACTCACTGTAATTTCAAAATAAACGACTACGTGTCCTAAATTTTACCATTTCAAAATCGGAAATTCATATTACATCAATCATATCAAAACAGAATAAATCAAACATGCATAGAGTAAATATTATCACTCACAGTATAGAACAGAAACAGAAATCCGAATCACTGAAACTGAGCTCACGAATCGAAGTGTGTCTCCTCGGGCAGATTTACAATTACAACATCATATAATCAAAACTAGAACCAAACTTTGCCCATTTGCAGGCTCTAATACCCAAAACGGATTAGAATCCCATTTTGGGACCTTAGCACGTATCCTGATGTCATTTCCCAACACTCATAACCTACGTGACTTAAGAACACACATCCAAACCCCATAAAATACTCAAACCACACTGAACCAGTTTCCAAAGCCCTTCACGAAACCCTCAAATTCAGATTCATAAGGCCTTAAAACCCTAGGAACCACTATGAACCGGTCAGAAATGGACCAAAATAAGGCTGAACCGGCCATTTAACCCTTAATTTACCTTAAATTGGGTCGGTTCAATCAAAAATACTAAATTTCTAGTCGAACCGGACCTCCCCGAACCCTTAGACCAACTCGATCTACTAGATCTTTTCTTTTTGATTCCGAAACCGGTTCAACTTCCCAATTCCGAAGTCGTTTGACCACTGAACCGGTCGATCAAACCAATTTAGTCGGTTCAGTCAATTTTTTTTTTATTATATTTTTTTCTAGCTCGGCTTGGCTCAGCTCACTTGCGGCTCGGCTCGGCTCAGCCGCCGGCTCGGCCCGGTTCACGGCTTGGGCCATCAGCTCGGGCTGTGGCCCAACAGCTTAGCTTGGGCTGGGCCTAAGCCCAAATGTCTCTCTTTCTTTTTTTTTTTTTTTAATTGGGGCGGCCTGTAGCCAAGCCTGCATGGTTGCACGACCTGCGTGGCCCATGCAGCCTACGTGGCCTGTACGGCCTATGCGCCTGCGTGGCCCCCGCGGCCTACATGGCTTGTGGCCTGCCCGTAGCTGGGTTCGGGCCCCATGGCCCGAACAAAATCCAAATGGGAGTCGGATCATCCGGGTCCCTTCTCCCTTACTCGGTTTAACTGGGTCAGCAGACCAGTTTGCAAAAAACTGGATTTGTTGTAACCCAAAGTTGAAAAAATTTTAGAAAAATTAGAAAAAATCGAAAATACCTCACCTTGATCGATTTGTCCTCCGAAATCACGAAGCTCAACTAGCCACTCCTCAAGCAAGCTTTTAATTGGATCAAAAGCAACTTTCTGGCTTAATATGGCTTAATTTGATTGAATGGGGCGAACGGACACCAACGAAAAAGTTGAGAAATCGGAACACTCCGAGACGGCTTTTCTTCAGATTGATCGAGGGCTTTCGTTCCTTTTGAGCCGAGGAAGCCGAATTTAAGCTTGTTTCGTCGAGAAAAATCCAAGATCTACGTAGATCTGCGACTGAAGCGTCGATGTGTTTTCTGCCATTGTTGACTTGCAGACAAGTCCTTGAACTTTTTAATTTGTTACAATCAAGTCCATAAGCTCTTAACAGAATCTGATCCAGTTCCTGAAAATTTTATTTTAATCCCTGAAACTTTTAATTTCTTCAATTAAGCCTAAAAAATTAAAAATCAACTCCAAATCTTTTTATTCCTTCAATTAGGTCCTTGACTACAAAATTAACTTAAAAATTTTATAAAAATATGGGATATTACAATTAGTTATTAATGTTATTCATTTTTTTTTTTGGTTGTAGAATGGGTAGAGTTCAAAATAAAGAAACCTTACCCTAAGATTCCTTAAGAAATACGAACTCCCAACATGTTAAAGTTAAGAATATGTCTCAAGTGATTGGGGGGAGTCCAATCCTTCGAATCGAAACTCGGACTGTATTCTTTTTAACATAATTTAAATTTGCTGTGATTTAATATCATTTCGAGACTCTTGATAGTTCAAGTAGTCAGGAGCTTTTCATGAAATTCTATGAATCAGATTTAGGAATCATGAGCATGGATCCCACCAGCAAAGTCCCGAAATTCAAGACTAATCCCATTAAAGGTATGAATAATTAAATTTATGTCTAAGAAAGTTGCACCACAAAGAGAGAGATTATTAGTTACTTGTTTGACTGTAATATAAGATAATCACCTACTGTGATGTTTCTCGCTTAAAATAAGATAAAGAAAATCTTTGAGAGATAAGATACGCGCAGAAAACTTGTTGGAAAAAGAATTTTGCGGATTTCTCCAAGCCTCCGAAGACGTGTTGGCATTGACAACCATGCCCATAATGGAAAAGTCGAGAGAAGCAATAATTGCATGCAAGATTAACATGCCTTGACAAAATTTGGGTTCGTATTCTTGATTTGAAACCTTTCCTCTATCTTCTCTACCTTATTATGAGGAGATTTCCTTCATTGTGACATAACTCATGACGTTATAAATTAAGAGCAGTGGAGAAATTTGTGCTCTATAGGTTGAGTAATTGTCTAGGTAAGTTTCAAATGAAGTTGTGTAGCAACATTGAAAGATAATCAGGTTTGGAGAGGAAAACAAGTTCAACGATTATACTGCATGTGCAGATTGGAAAAAGCTGAAGAGCTTTGACTCTGATATCATATAAGAAAATAGAATTGAGATTCAAGGTATATATAGTGTGTGTGTGTGTGTGTGTGAATGCAAATTTCAATTACAGTACTATCCTTATAAGTCAGACGCATTTTCTTGAATCTACACTTCAATTCTATCTCTATGAATTTATATAATCCTTATAATTTTGCACTTATAATAAAATGGGCAAAAATCATTTTGCCTTATTAAATTTTTTTTCTTTTATCTTATTCATTTCCATAAACTATCTATTCTATTATTAACTCCTTTAAAATTAAGATCGTTGAGCTAATTGTTTGTTAAAATTTTTAAAATTTACGTTAATATGTTATAATTAGTAATAAAAATTATTAAATTTCTTTAAATTTTAATATTAAATTAAAACATAATTAAATTTTTAAAGATTAATTTAGATTATTAGAGCAACCTAATTAAATAAAAAGTTATTAACAGTGTACAAAAAATTTGGATTTAGTGAAAATTATTTAAGAATTATAATTGAAAACCTAACCATCAAACTAAATTGGGCAAGTCTGTATTAAAACTTAGGGCAAAGTCATTTTTATAAAATATTTTAATTAAATTTGTAAAACTAAGTGCAACTTTTTATTTAGTTTAGTTGTGCAAATAATCTAAAATAATTTTAAAAAATTTAGACATGTGTTAATTTAACATTTAAAATTAAATATATTTAATAATATATATTACTAATTATAACATATTAACTTAAATTTTAAAATGTTAATAATTAACTATTCTAATATAGTAATATTTCAAAAAATTTAATATTTAAGACTTGAAAATTTGGAGATAAATGTAATATTAATTTAACAATATTAATTTCAATGGGATAAATATTACTATAAACAGTTTAGGGATAAATAAGATAAAATAAAATTTAATAGGGTGAAATAATTTTGACAAAATAAAACACAAGAGTAGCAAAATTGTGACAAATTTGAATTTGAATCTCCTCCTTAATACATATTTGGTTGTATATTAGTTATGCAAATCAATTTTTTATAACAAGACTTATTAGTAAAATCCACTTTTTACTATTTATCTTATATTTAATGTCAAACAAAAAAAAGTAGAACCAATCCCAGTTATTTATTTTTAATTTAATTCTACAATTTTCTTTTACATTTAAGGGAAAGGATTAATACTTTGAAATATATCAGTTGGGTATTTATTTATAAAATTATTGAATTATTATTAAATTAAAATCCATTGCTTTGCTTATGATTTCTTATTCCAGTGTTTGATTTAAAAATTATTGTTTTGATGAGCAAAAGGTTGACACCCATCCATGGTATGGATGGAATAGAGTCTGTTTGGTTGCAGCCTCTGAGCAAAGTCCAAAAGCATAACTTTTGGTGTTTTGTAAATCCTTACTTTTGATGAAATCAAAATTTTTACAAGTCTCAGGGGTATAGCCATCCCAACATCTCTCTCTTCAAAAGCATTATAACGTTGTTGTCTGCCAGACTTTCTGTCTCCAGGTGAACCAGAATTTCATCCATTCTTTTTGACTTAGTTCATGGCTTCAGTCTCCTCGATTAGGTCACCACACAAGCCCCAAACACTGTTGTGGCCGAAAGAGATTAATAAGTTTTTGGGAAAATTACCAGGCTGGAAAGTCTGCTTTTCCATGGAGTCATTGAGCATACTTGTAATTTTAACCGCGCAAATTGATGAAAATACCCCCTCAGTCCTCTCCTTTTTTTTTTTTTTTTTTCCTCTTTGGAACCTGCAAGCCGCCGGAATAGTGAAGCACTTCCCACGCCGCCCACCAAACTTGCCAATCGCATGTTTTAGTTTTTTTTCTTTTAATTTATATGATAATTACAAGTAATTTTATAATTTTATTTTCTTAATTTTATAAATAAGTGATTGAAATTTATATATATAATTTTATAAAAGTATATTAGTAATTTTACCGATTATACTTGTAAATTATACAAATTTATATTTATAATTTAAGCATAAAAACTCTTACTTGGGTGTAAAAGAGTTTTTTAAGAAATTAAATTATCTTTTAAGTCAATATTTTTTTTTTTTATTTTGAACCTTCCTGGTTAATATTTTTTGTTTTAAACCTTTGGAGTAAATAATTTTACCAAGCTTTTTTGCTTGGTAATTTTCCCTAATTTTTTAAGGTGTGATTTGACAATAAATTTTGAAAATAAGTTTTAAAAAGAATTGTACAAAATTAATAAAATTCTAATGTCTCTCAAATTACTCTAAAAGAGTAATTTTTTCTTTTTGTTTTAAATCTAGGATATATCTAACCCCAAGAGAGCTAAGCCTCCGTCAGCACCCGGAGAAATGAATTTTGAATTTAAATGTATATAACTCTAGGAAAGTTTGACATTGTTAAATTTCAGGGGTCTATTTTTAAAATTTTTGAATATGATTAATATTTCTAAAATTTTAACAAATTTAATCTAACTAGAATAAATTCTAATATTAAACATGATTTGACCGGGCATTCTACTTATAAAGTTCCATTCTGAAATTGTAAGTTTTGTTTTTTATTTTCTTGGCATGATGTGCTTACTTTTAAGAGTTTTAATTTAAAAACTATCAGAATTGGGAGCCAAATTTGTATTAATTATTTGCTTTCCTATAAAAAAAATAATGCCCATGCCTTAAAATTGAGCTCGTGGACCATTTTTAGTTTTAGGATTATTAACGGGTAAAATTTATATCAAATTAAATAAATTTAAATTTAAATTAGATTCAAAATTTTATATCACTTATTTTTGTTAAACTATTTTTGAATTTGCATATAATCTAAAATTTATAAGAAAATTCAATCTAATAAAAAAATAATCACTTTTACGTTTAAAATACTCAATTCTATTTTATCAATCAAATTAGTTACTAAATTTTTTTGATTTTCTTAATTTAATCTCTACAATTATAAATTTACTAATGTTATATATATAAGATTATTAATTTAATTAAAAATATTATTAAAATTTAAATTCAAATTCTTAAAAAATTATATTACTTAATTCTATATTCAATCCACTTATTTCAAATTACAGATATTTAATATCAAATATAATTTATTAAATATTTTAATTAAATTTAAATCCTAAATTTTGAATAAAATTTAATTAAAATTAAAATTTAACTGATCATGAGAGCACGGTTTACTTTAAACTCCGCGCGCGCCTTTATATTACATGGTGGGGGGCAAAAAGATGACACGTGGCACTTGCCAGAACAGCCTTGCTATTTTTTTTAAAAAGTTTTAGCTAAAAATCCGATGACATTTAACTACTATTCATTAGTTATTAGCAAAAATAATAATTTTTTAAAAACATTAATAATGATTAATAATAAATTTTATCTGTTACACTGCCTTCGAAACCCATTTACTCTTGAAAATTTCTCACTTTGTATATTTATATAAATATGTAGTTATATACCTAATTTATGTGTGGTAAAAAATTATGAATAAATACAAATACACGTTTTTTTTTAATATTCTTTACCCTCTTATTTTCCCTCCGTATCCAACATTATGCTTCCTTCTTCTAGGTAAATTGAGGATTAAAAGATTATGTATAAGCAGTTAATTTAAAATTAAAAGATTAACCAACTTATATTACATCTGTCAGTAAATAATCATTACCAGTATTAAATTACCATAAATTATTTTTAGTGGTAAATATTTACTCGAAGTTATTATAAAACTTTTCACAAAATCAAAATATGAAAATAAGCACATGATTTCAATAAAAAGCATATCATTTATATTTAATGTGATATCCCATTTCATAATAATTTATGAATATAAAAATTGTGTTTATATGAATTTCCAGAAATTACTATTAAATAATTTAGATTTAAGTATTTTAGGTTAATAAATTAATTCAATAAGTTATTAGACGAGTAATTTTCAGTTTGTTATAAATAATGTTAGAATAAATAATTCTCTAATCTATTTGGACATAGATACGAATATGTATGTCATGTCCAGAACTTCGGGCTCGTGACCGACATTAAGGTTCACCTATCCTAGTAAGCCTCACCACACTAGTTAAACTTTGAAGATACAAAACATATACTGAGTATAATAATACAATAACTAAACCACTGGGATCCTGTTTGAGAGTACAAGGAAACTACTCTATAATACAAAAAGAATAGATACAAAACAGTGCCTATACATCTATTAAATCCTCCGACAATCCCTCCGAAAACTGACACACTACTCGAGACGAGAACAGCAACCCAAATCTGAAAAGTTTAAAACTATAACTAACGAAACTCAGTGAGTACGGATGATACCTAATCTATGCTTGTTAGGATATACATCATGCCACAAGTCCAAAACCATACGCATACAGTGATCAGTAAAACATAACAACATACACTTAAGAATACCATAAACCAAACATCAATTCACATCACTGGACTCAGGCCTACCCAACACTAGATGCTACGGATCACCGCACTCTAGTCGAGTTCCTACCGTCCCTTCACGGACTTAGACCGACTCACCACTGGACGCTACAGATCACCACACTCTAGCCGAGTTCCTGCCGTCTCCAAATCACACCACACCACACAATACTATCCCCACATACAGTCAAAAACAAGTATACATACGCATATATAGTTTATGTCTCAAAACCAGCATCAGAAACCCACATAGTTCACTGATAGTCATAAAACACATAACACATATCCAAGTAACATATAATCAAAACACAATTTTTAACCATATAACCATCATGTCAGAAAACTATAGTATGAAAACACAAGCATAGAGAGGATATCATCACTCACAGCACAAAGGCTGAACAAAAAGGAACTCCTGATCTCTCTCACTTGACTCATTGACCTGGATGCACCTCAATCGTTGTATTTGTAACCAAATCACACAAAATCATCATTAACGTCAAAACTGGCACAAAAAACAGGCTCGGTAGCCTCAAACCGGAATCAAATCCCATCCCGACACCTTGGAACGCATCCCGAGGCACAAAAACCCATCACTAGGATCCATACGACTCGCTAACACTCAACAAGTCTATTTAACCATTCTCAATCTTACAGAACCAGCCTCCACAACTCTCGAACCGTAGCGAACCGGCCTCTAAATCCCTCGAATCGACTTAACCCGGTTCAAAACTACCTCCAACTAAACTCAAATGGCCACGAAACCCTTAAAATCGGAATTAGAATGCCCAAAAACCTTAAGAGCCGATCTGAATCGGCCAAAAAGGCCTTAAACCGGCCCTGAATCGAGCCAAAAACTCTAACCCTAAGCACTAGCACACAAACCGAGGCTAGTTTACCTTGAACTGATCACCCAAAAATCACCAAATTTCATGGTTAGCTAGGTTTCATCATGTTGAACTAGGAACCGGTTCAACCTCCCCAAGAACTGGCCTAATAACTAGTGAACTGGTCACCCCGAAGGATAACACACTAAACCAGCCGGTTCACATCGAACCGACCACCCAAAATTTTCCGAACCCACTTGGTTTGATAGATCTTTCCTCCCTGAACCCAGAACCGGTCAAAAATCCAACTTCCAAGTTAAATTGGCCACTAAACCGGCCGGTCAAAGTCTCAACCGGTTCGGTCAAAACCCTTCTCTTTTTTTTTTTTAAGCTGGCTCGTGGCTTGGCTTGATCTGCTAGCCCAGCGGCTCGGCTCGAGCCGCAACTTACGGCTCGGTCCCACTTGGGTTGGCCTAACTTGCTCGGGCCTCCCCCGACTCGAGCCCAACTAGACTTGGCCCAACCCAGCCCAGTCCAACCCTCACCCAACTTGGGTTGAGTCGGCTCAATGAACCGAGCCGACTCACCTAGTTAGACTCAGATGGACCTAGATACCATCTGGGTCCGTCTCCTTTGCCCGAAAATAGCATCCGGGTCTGTAACAAATCCGGATCTCCAAAACTTGTATAAACCACTTGATCGAGGCTTACCTGGATAAAAAGACCTCCCAAAACTATAGAATCGAACCCGCTGAACCTCCAGGCTTCGTCAATCGATTGAAAAAGCTAGCCTAAAAGCTCCAACAAGCCGGGAAAAGCCGTTGGCTGTCCACACCCTCCTGTTGGCCTAAAACCTCCAAAATCATCTTGTTTCTCTCTCTAAAAACCCAAATCACTCGAGGGCTTTTCTTCATTCCCCAAAAACAAGCTTCCTTACTCGGTTTAATCACCCCAACAACCTCCCATCATCACGGTATGGGCGATTTTCAGTCCAATTTATTGTTCATGAGAGAATTTCTGTTAGTTTGCATTTTAGTCCCTCAAACCTTGGTTCCTCTCAAACAGGTCCCTGGCAAAATTCTAATTAAGCCCCTCAAAATTTAATTCTTGCAATTTGGTCCTAAACCTTAATTAATTTGAAAAACTAGGTCATTACAATGCAACAACTTGAAGTTAAATATATTAATCAACAAATTATTAGAACTAATAGCTTTTACAAGAAATTAAATTTAACAAAAATGAAATAAAATATAACTAAAATTTCTTTTAAATGTTCTATAACTCTATATATTAATTATATGAAAAAAAACAATATGTAAGACAATTTACAAAACGGAGAATCTGGTTTAGGACATTAGTATTTCTTATTTTACTGTACTAATTTATGAATACAATATAACATTAATTAAATAGTTCTATTTAAAAAATAAAAACATGTAAGAGAATTTACAATTATTAGAAAAGGGTGAGGGCAGTAAGGCGAACCCTCCAGACCTGCTCGAGTATTTTACCAACCAACTGGCCTTACATGCAATAAAATAATTGCGATTAACAAAATTTCAGTCACCTGTATGAGGTCCAAACTAAAAAAACTTATTGTACGAGGGCTTGAGACAATTTTAATATAATATGAACCTTGTTGAACTGCTAAACCCTAGTCGTAGGATGAAGGAGACGACCATCGTATACTTGCCATACCCAGAATTATCTTTGAATTGACAACAAAGTACTATTAAATGTTACCCGCTTCGAATTAATGAGAAAAGACGTCTCCACTGAATGACATTGATGGGTTTATGGTATGTTGGATTCCCACGTATTTTAATTATTATAAAATAAAAAATTCTAAATTTTTGGTAATATCTTTTTTTAATATTAATTTATAAGAATAAAATTATATTATATAAAAAATTTTAAAAATTATTATTTAATAATTTAAATTTAAATATTTTAAAATTAATAATTTAAATTCAATAAATTATTATAATTAATAATTTTTAAATCATTATAAATTTTTTTTTAAAATCTATTATATTTAAATATAAATATTAAACTTTTGATGTTAATACTAACTAATTTGAACTCAAGAGTTTTTGAATAAATGATTCAAAATTAGCGAGTTGTTAAGTTAATAAGTCTGGACTTTTCACATTTTATTCTTTAATTTTATGAGCTAATAATTAAGAAATTCAAGGAGAGCTTTTTAATATTTCACCAAAACAACCAATACCCATTTCCCTCTTCAATCATCCATTTTTACTTTGGACAAGGACAATCTTATAAGCTGCAAATTTCCAACCTAGAACTCTTCAATTTGGCAACATTGCTTGTTCATGTGCTTCTGATTAACTTTCCAATAATTATTATTTATAAAAAAGCCCTTGGAATTTTAATTAGACTGCAAACGTCAATTCTGGCTCAAGACAAAGTGCATTTTCAAATAGTCAATCAATTTGAGGCAGAATTTAATCCTCAACCACTCTTTTGCAAAACAAAAACATAATTTTAATTTGGAAGCTTACACATGAATAGCACAAAGTCTTCCGGAGGTCCATCATTTAAATTTGGACCATCGGTTCAATAATTTTATTTTTTAAATACACAAAAATATTAGATTTCATCATAAATTTAACAAATTCAAACCACATAAATTAATTTTAAATTATTTATTTTTTAAAAAACATAAAAAATAAAATTAAGGTCAATCTTAATGTCAAAAGGAAAACCAAAAAATCTTAAAAAACGATTGGCGAAACTAAAAAAACATAGAATTAATCATAGCCGTTGGTAGATTAAGCAAATGGGCTCCGCCATGCCGGGAATCCCAGTTATCCGATGACACGTAGGACCGTTCGTAAGTATCGTTAATTTCAAAGAAGGACAAATGGGGTGTATTGGGTGGGCCCGGGGGGGATCCCGTTCAAAGCAATCTGCCCTCAATTGGCAAAAGTTGAATTACAAGGGGGAATGGATCTTGATATTAATTTCAACAACGTTTTTTCCAGCTACAATCCCACACGGACCTTTACAAAATTAGTATTGTATGTAGACAAAAATGGACAAAACAAAAACCGAAAAATAGAAAAAGAAGCAAGGTCTCATCATCCACATTGTCAGGTTAATATTTTAATATGACTTTTATAATAAAGTAAGTCCACGAAGGTTCATGAACATGAATCCGATACGGAGAATGAATACTTTGTTTTATTATTTTTTATTTGTCTTCTAAATTTTTGTCTCTCGCTCTCACACACGCATGTGCATGGGATTCCTTGTTTTGTTCGCCTTGTCCAAGAACCATTACATTAAGCTACCTTGGAAATATTACTATATTGAATTTAGTTTAATTTAATTTGATTTAATATAAAAATATTTAAAATTGAATCTTTTAATAAGGCACTTGACAAACAGGTTAAAAAGGAATAGGTATTCATTTTTACGTGGTATTTAATAGATTAGATAAAAGTCTAATTAAGATTTAAATAAGTTTATATTAGAAGAGTAACATAATTTTATTCAACATTTATTTAATTATTTTTTATAATTTTATATTTACTATATCTAACCTAAATTAGTAAAATATACTATTCAGCTGTTGGTCACCACCTTTGGTCCCCTAATTGCTGCCACCAGCAACTATTGATCATGGTCATAGGTTTTTTCTGTCAATAATAAAAAGATTAATTTGATAATTTACATATTTATCAAATCTTTCATTTAAAATGTAATGAATAAGGTATAATAATTCAATATATTATTTATTCAAAATACTTTATCTAGATCTTATTTTTGTCCAACTTCATCTTGCTCGACCTATTGAATCAAATCCTAAGTAATTTTTTAATTAATTAATTAATTATTATGAAATACCCTATTATTGGAAATACATGGTCCGTCCATGTTTGGAGTGTTAATCAATTTCCCAACATGGCCCATCAAAAACCTGTGGGCTAAGATTAGGAGGTGGTGGTGGTGGTAAATGAACTTTCTTGTAATTATTAAGTGCCTTGGAAACGTCTACTCCTTTCTTTTCCTTGTTCTGGATTTCTCCAGCAACACCCAATGATACACATCAAACCATATATTATTGTCAAATATTACATTAGTGCATTGTTTTCTTTATTTTTTGGGATCAACTTGTAATTGGAATGTAATGTATGGGCCTGTCTTCGATGATCTTTGTGAGTGGCCATCACAGAATTTGCTGGCCCAACCAAACTCCTCACTACAGCCACTGGCATGATGACAAAAATCTCGTTTCTTTTAAAAAGCCAAAGCCATTTTAAAAAATAAATCCAAACAGGCGCTGAAAAAAACGAGTTTTTTTGTTTTTTAGTTTAATTTAATGTTAACTTCCTATTAAAAAAAAAAAAAAACTCGTTTCTTTTAGGGCCTGTTTAGATTTATTTTTTAAAATGGTTTTGGCTTTTTAAAAATTATTTTCAAAATAAGTTCTAAAAAATCATATTGACCTTGGACATGTTAAATATAATTTTCATGGTGTATTAGATGAATATATATACCCTTTTTTGAATTAAATAATTAATACTTTAAACTAAATGTGGTCTGATATTTTTACATTAAGTGCGGTTCATGTTACTCAAATTTAAAGTTGGCTATTATAAGTTAATATGTTTAATTTTTTAAATTTAAATAATTCAGTTTTAATTATGTTAATAATTAATTTTTAAGTTTTGTCAAATATCACCTTCTGGTGTGTTTAATAACACAATTAAACACCTACAAGCGATGGCATTTACTATTCAATCACTTAAATTTGAAAGTAAAGTAAAATATAATTCACTTATGATTAAATGTTAAAAATGATTATAAATAGGTAATTTTTTTTTATTTCTATCGTAAATTTATTATATGTATATGTTAAGTTTTAAAATTTCAAGAATTAAACATATGAATAATTTTATATTTAAAATTTTTAATACTTAAATTTCAATTTTATCAAATAGGCCCTTAGAGTTGATATGGGTATTTTCTGCTACCAACAATTAATTTGTTGGTTATTAAAATTGAGAACATGAGAGGGAGAAGGTGTCCTACAAACCCATTTTTGTAATAGTTTGGAACAAAATGTCCCAATTGGAGGGTAGATGTTCTAATTGTGACAACACCAAAGTAGAGCACAACGGGCCAAGGATTGTTGCAAATTCCGCATAAAGTAAGTGCCTCATCCTTTGGAGACAAAGAACATGATTGTGGGTTGGGAAAGTCATGATCCCGCTCCCCACACGCCCCCCCCCACACACGATACGATCTTTCACTCATCTTTGTGCCACTGCATGTTATGATCTCTCTCTCTCTATCTCTCTCACAGTTGGGGCAAATTTATTTAACTTTAAATAATTTTTTAATAAAAAATATGTACATTAATTATAAAATTACCAATAGTTGAAATCACCTGATTTTTTTTTCCAAATTAGACCAACCCTAAATTCCTTCCTTATTTCTTTATAACACAAGGAGAGTAAAATGTTGAAATGAAAGAAATATAATAATCGAGATTTGAATTTTTGATTATCAAGAATTTGGGTATATAAGATTAGAGGAGGTGATATTAAATTAACTGGCCATCGGGTTCTCACTCTCTTTGGATGCGTTGGAAGAGAGGTTTTGTCAAAGAACGGTGGTGGGTGGTGTTGGTCCCCATGAACCACCCACATGCCCAGCCCATGGCCGCATGTGCTCGCTCACCCATTTTGTCAGACACTTGAGGGCCAACACCTTAGGATTGCAAGAGAGCCTCCCGGCATGATTTACCTTTCAGTCTTTCACCCTTTATATATGATGCTAGAGGGTTATTGTTAGATTTTGTCATCTTCTACTGAAAGTAATTGGTTTATGTAGTTTAAAATATTGAAGCATGGGATATCAAATTGTGATCAAAATATTTTCTTTCTTTTTTGTTTGGGTTGTCTAATCTATGGGTGGCACACCAAGTCCTCATTTTGTTTTGTACATAATATAGAGATTGACCCTCTTCTCCAATTTTGTTAATGAGCAATAGATAATTATCCAAGTTACTTTTTAATAGAGTAAATGAATGATAGCTCTTTAAACTCACATGCATGAGTTATAACGGTAAAACCCTTTATCCTTGTAATAATTATAACCAGCTTGAATGATATTTGGAAAGATTTTTATGGCTGAGTTTGGTTTGTCTTTTCAACTGCCTATATTAATGAAACTCTCTCTCTCTCTCTCTCTCTCTATATATATATATATATGTACCCTTTTGCCCTCCCCCCAATTTTTGAGGTACAGCGTATAAATGGAACTTAAGATAGCCAATGAATACTAATTTCATATTCCGAAAACATTTATAAATTTTGACCAGAAATGCCTCATTCTTCGATCTCCTCCATTTTATTCTACTCTTACTGTTTTTATTCTTTGTTTTTTATACATATTAATTTATCAAATACAAGCAAAGTACTCCTTTCCTTATTTGTTATGGAAAACAAAGAAAAACTTAATATTTATGTTATAAACTTAGCCGCCAAGATAGCCTCCTATGCAAGCAAGGCAGTAGGACGTGACACTTAAAGGCTGCCAATGGGCCACCTTGGGCTCAGGCCTGGTCTTACTGGCACACCAGGATTATAGAGCAATGAATTATGTTAAAAAAAATTAATATATTAGGGGTTTATATAAATAAAAAAATAAATTAAAAAAGTTAATAAAGGAATAAAATAATAGAATTAAGAAATGAAAAATTAAAAAATATATTCACACATATGGGTGTGTGCACGTGCATTTGCGTGGCCATATATACGCATACATATATATATATTTATTTATAATTATATTTGTGAGAGAGAATGAAGGAGAGAAAAGAATATATTTTTTAATAGAAATAAAGTATGTATTTTTAAGATTGAGTACTACTCAAGTGTTTAGTATCAAGAGTATATATTTTACTTTATAAAATATGCAATCTTTCAAATATAATTCAAAAGAATATAAAAAATAAAAAAAATATATTTTTGAGATCATAAAATAACGCCTCTTACTATTTTTGCTGCAGAAAGACTATTCCGTCCGAGTTCAGAACCGTAACAAATGGCGGGGTTCAAAGTTTTTAAGAACTGGAGCAGGGAGAAGAGAGACAGAGATCACAGGAGTCAGAGAGGCCAACTGGCCTTGAGCAAATTACCAAACCAGCAGTTTCAACAAGTGGGGCGTAGTCCAGCCAGGTGGTCCACGACCATGGACCACCTAGCCCACCGAAATATGACGTCAATATCAGATCTCACAAGCTGGTTTCTGGGCTCTGGTGCAGCCTGGCCCATTTAAAATCGAAGTGCTGCCGCTATGCCACCCATGATACCTCGTGTGTGTGTGTGTTGTGTCTCAAAATTGAGTGAAATTGTAAAATAGTGTTGTGTCTCAAAATTTTAAGTGAAATTGTAAAATAGGATGATACAAGTCTAAGACTTGGGTATTAAGAAAATCTACTTGGAGTTGGATTTAAAAGAAATTGTAGATATAATTTTCGGTTAGCAGAATAGTAACCTTGAAACTATCCTTGTTTTCTCAAGAATTAAAACTCTGCTATATTAGAAGTGGCAAGTAGGGATCAGTCATGTCAAAAGAGGTAAAAACACTTGTGCCAACATTCTGGCTAACATTTGTCTCATAGGAAGGAGAGAGTGGGCTTTTCCTCCTTTGACCTAAGAGGTCTCCTTTGTGAAGGTGCCTCGAGAGGTCCTCCTCCCCAATTTGCTATTGGGTGGTTTTCTTTTAGATTTTGGCTCCGTTTGTAAAAAAAAAAAATAAATAATAAAAATAATTGTAAAAAAAAAAATAAAGACTAAATATTGAATTGTGATCTAGTGTCATTACTATCTTGTGGCTGCATGCAAGGGTGATTTAGTAATTTTGGAAGTCTAAACCAAATTTATCCAGAGATTTTTATTTTTTAAATTAAATTAATATAATTTTTTATTTAAATTTATTCTTTCAACATTTTGTGATGCAAAATTGCTAATTAAATTTTCACACTCAATGCCAAACAATTTAAATCATTTTCCTAATTTGAGTTTGAGTAGGTGGTTTGAAAGTTTGAGTGAATCACTTGTAGATATTATTTATTTAACCTCTTAATCAAAATTTTTAACCTCTAAATCAGTTTGCAGTCATTTATTAGACAAGATACAAGCTGTTTTCCCTAGAAATTGCTTTTACTATATTAATATTTGTTTAAAATGATTTTGGGTGACCTAAGTTACCCTTACTTGTCTCTAAGTGAAAAAAATAGAATCCATACATCACCTAATTTTAATATTGTTTATAATTAAATATGCTAAACATGTATGTAACATCTTAAGAGGATTTGACCTTGATAAGAGGATTTGAATTTAATAAAAACATATTATTATCTAATATTAATTTTGATTAAGAGCATTTAGTTCCAGTTTGAAGATGCTAGCCAGCACGTAATAATCTAATTAGCGAAAGTAACAATCCAAATGGCTGCAAATTAAGCTTAATTACCCACATTTTTTTTATTTGGGTGTGCTTGGTCTCGCCTGCAGTTCCTTAATGCTTCCACAAGGTAAAAGCTAGCTCCTTTTCCTCTTGTCAGGCCGGAACTATTTCGATTTCTTTTATGTTAATAACTTTTTGTTTTCCAAAATTTTGAAAACAGAAAAATATGAAACGGATTCAAACGGACCTAATTTATAATTTTTCTTAAGTTAAAAAAATTGACTCATTAAATATTTTAAAAATAGATGCTTGCAATGAAACACAATAGGGGCTCACCCAAGCCTTGCCCAAAATTATTTTATTTAAAAATATATATTTCAAAATAGAAAACATAAAACAAATCCAAGCAATATTTTCATTGACTCATAATTTTTTTTGTGGTTAATTATTTTAAGATATAGATGCTATCATTAAATATTTGGTGGACCTAATTAATTAATTATTTTCTAACCAATGAGGAAATTCTCATCTCCTTTTTCTCAATTTAAACTTCTAATATATCCAAAGAAAACTCACAAGCAAATCGCCTTTTTTTTAATGATATGATTTCTATAACATGTATTTAAAAAATATCAAATACTTATTTTTATTTTCATTTCAATAAAAGCATATTAATTTTGCATTGACTCACATAACAAAGTTAAAGTTTTTTTTGCAATACTATAAGAAATAGGGTAATTATAACCAACGCATAATAAGCATTAGTAAGTAAAAAAATGTGTTAGAAATTTGTTTTTCAACGCATTAATCAATGCAAATATTGTGCCGGAAAAATTGTTGTTGATAAATGATTACTGACATAGATAGTCTTGCTTGGTAATTTTTTGATGCAATCTACGTTGGAAATATTAGAAAAATGGTAGATAGTAAAACAATTTTTTGACACATTTTCCAACCCAAAAGGGTTGGTAAAAATACGACATTTACAAAATTAATTTTTCTTTCTCCAGGAAATTTTTGGATGCATATAACTGATGCCAAGTTGCGTCGGTAAAACTAGCATCATTGGGCATTGGTAATGTATACATTTATTGGTTGACAGTAAGTGTTGGTAAATATATTTTTTTTATTTATTTAAAAAGAGTTACCAACACTTATTTTGTGTCGGTAAATTTAAATTTTTTAATTAATTTTGTTACTTATTTTTAAATTTATTAAAATTTTCACCCACTATAATACATGGCAAAAACTATAAATTCAATTATTTAGTTTTATTTATTTTAATATTTTAATTTGTAATTTATTATGAATTCATTGTTTTTGTTGTTTTATTTCAAATTTTACTGTGTAACCATTTAATTTATTTTTTAATATATATTTTAGTTTAATTTATTCAACAAAATACTCACAAATATAAGAATAAAAAATTTGTTGAAGGCATTTGAGATTAGTGGTCGTAGTGGCACATTGTATAATATATTGGAAGATACACAGGAATGACAGGCAGATATTACAGATTTATTTTTAAAATTATTTGAATAGCAATAGTAACTTGAGAATACCATTTATATGAAATACACTTTATATCGAATACACTTGAGAATACATTTATATGGAATTTTTGTTGCAATAATTCCTCAAATATTTTACATCACCCATCTTCACTTTATATGGAATTAAGATGTTTGCATAGAATTTGAAGAAGAATGTGTTTTCTTATATGTTTGAATATGGTATAGATAAGAGTATATTTTTATCTATAAAATATGAATTAGAGAGATTTTCAGATGATGAGCATGAGCCATCCACTCCAAGAAAAACTCTTTGATTGATACTTTATAGATAAAGACATATTCTTATCTATATAGCATATTCAAACATACAAGAATATCCACCATTCTTTAAATTCTTCATAAACATCTTAAAATGAGGTTCCTCATAGTTTTCCTGATCACTTTCATGACTCCCATTATTATCACTATTACCCGCCTGGTCTTCTGTCTCAAAGTGTCTCAAGCCTTCTTCTTTTCAACTTCCTAGGCAGTTTTTCATGGCGATCCAAATAAAAACCATTGTAAGCATTGTCATTGTTGTCCACATAAATGCACCCATCCTAACTTGCCATAAAATTAAGTTATCCCCTTGGCACTGTGATTGTGTCATTAGCCTCTTTCAGCTAGCTACTTCTAAGAAGAAAAAAGTATGAACCGAGCTAAACCGACCATGACTTCCCTTAGAAAAGTTATTTTTTCAATAATCGATTTCACGCTTTATTTTTTGCTTCATTTAAAAAATTACATTATCAAGTTAATTCTGCAAAGATTAACTTTTTAACGCTATCAAAATCATCATATTTTAGCTAATAAATTTTAAACGCCCTAATTTTATAAATAAAAAAATTATAATATTAATATAGAAAGTACCATACTTTTCCCTTTTGATCAGAGTTCATATGGGTGTTAGATCAAAACTGACCCCATGGTCAAGGAATGGAGAGAGACACAACCACGTCTAGTATTTGATTTTTTTAATTTAATTTTTTATAGTAGTATAAAAAATAAAATTTGACTTTTCCAACCGGACATGTGAATCATTATTAAATAAGTTTCTCAATTTTACTCTATCTAAATTTCTCACATCTAAAATGAATCTTTTGTTTCTTTGACTTCTAATTTTAAAATAAAACACTCATGTAAAAACACGTTAATGGAGGGAGTTCAATTTCCTCTCTCACCTTGTTTGAAAATTAAGTTAAAAGTTTGAAGCAATACAATGCAATTTCAGACTTTCTGGATTTTATCTCTTCCAATGAGAAAGAGGGAATTAAGAGTACCAAATTGTAGTTAATAGATCTTTGATGGGATTTTTGGGATGTTTCTCCTCTACAAAGTAGAAACTACGGTGCCAATGGAAGTTGCACCCTTGGTTTATGCGTCCCAAGAATCCCCATCACCGATCTACCACACTCCCTGAACAAATGGAATTTTGGCTTACTCAAATTTCAGAATTTTTATTATTTAAAAAAATAAAAAAATAAACATCCCAAGTTCATATTAATATATCAAGTTGTTCAATGTTGGGCAGCAAATCTCTGAGGCCACAAAGTTGTTACATATGGATACGGTTGCTATCATTTTGAAATTTTATTTATTTATTTATTCAAATATTAAGATAAATTATATTATTTAAATTTATATGATTAATTTAAATTGTTTAATGGTTACTTCCCTCTGTAAAAAAGTTTGTTTATTCTAAATTTAATAAACAAACAAATAAAGGGTTATGATGAGATCTGGCACAATCCAAAAGAGTATTGCAGAAACAAACATAAAAACAAAATGTCATTAAAATACAAAAATAAAAACAAAAAATTCACAAGAGAAAGGAGAAGTGGCGGTTTGTAAACACACACACACACACACACATATAAATTATCCAAGGCATATAAAAAACACGTGTACCCCATCAATCGCATATATAACAAAAACTATAAATATGAAATCGGTGTTAGAGAGCTCGGATGTACATTTGTATTGGTAAATAAATAAATTTATTTTTTTCACTGTAAAAGTTATTGACCCATATTAGGCATTGGCAACTAATAAATTTTTTTATTTTCTATTTTTTATACTTACTGACACACATCTTGTGTCGGTAAGTTTCATATTAAAAAATTTTTGTTTTCTTAATATCTCATCTACGTTTGCCTTTCGTCAGTAATGGCTTTTGACAGCTACGGATGTTTCTTTGCATCAGAAATATTGACGGAAAGTCCATCCGTTCCAAATCCTCTCAAAATTGGATGCACGGTAATTTTTTAATAAAGATCTACCGATGCAAAAGTTTGCATAGGTAAATTTGCTCCGGTAATAGCCTTATTTCTTGTAATGAAAGTAATATCAATGATACTATAAAATAAGTAGCAGGTCAAAATCTTATTAATGCCATTGCTTATATGAAGAAGCCTAATATTTATTGGTCAAAATTCTAGACAACAAATAAATATTTTTATATAATAATATGCACATAATATAATGTAAATTGTAAATTCCAAAGTCCTATTTTCCCTTTCCGTCCGAGGAAAATTTAAAATCAGCAGAAGGCATGGTTATTGTTTTCACAAATATAATCTGGGATTTAGGAGAAAAAAACAAAAGGCAAAAGCTTTACAACATAAAACCTATTAACTTTGGTTGATTTAAGGATGCTTCCGCAACACGTGAACAAGAAGGATTAATAATTTACTTATCTTGCTACCTGCGCGGGCTTTTTGGTCTGACCAAACGAGAGGATTCAAAAAATTATTGATTATAATAATTTGTTAAATTTGAATTATTATTTTAAAGTGCTTAAACTTAAATTTTTTAATAATAATTTTTAAAAATTTTGTATATCATAATATTACAAACTCGTTATCTTATATGAGATATGATATTAAAATCTCTTTTACTCAAATACTTAGTATTCTTATTAAACTTAAATCCAACAATCATTTTTTCCTCTTTGATGTGAAGTCGATAAACCTTCACATCTTGAGGAAGCTAGAGGCTGAATATAACCTTGGAACCTGGTTAAAGTTTTGAAAATTTTGAAATAACTAATTTAGAACTGTAAATGGATCAGATTTCGATCAAATCAGTAAAATCCGAATCCTAATTCGAATATGATTAACCATTCATATATCCACATCTTATATAAAATCCTATTATATATGTATATTAAACCATATCTGAATCTTGTAAATAATCTAAAATCCGATAAAAAAATCTGATTCGACAAGAAAATAATACTTTTATACTTTTAAATCCTTTAACTATATTTCATCAATCATATTAATTCCTGAATTTTCTAATTTTTTTCAATTTAATATCCATAAATTTGAATTTATTAATATTATATAAATAAGATTATTAATTCAATAAAAAATCTTATATTAAAATTCAAATTTGGATCATTAACAGATTGCATTACTTAATTTTATATCTGATTTACTTATTTCAAATTACAGATATTTGTAATCGGATTTAATTTATTGAATATTTTAATCGAATTATTCAAATCCTAATATTAAAATTGAATTTAGATTGGATTTGGAGCAAAATCCCATGGCAATAACCTTACTCTCTCCCTCATTACTCAAAAATTAAGACAATAAAAAATCAACAACAGAAAAACTTTTGATCACAAACTTTCAACGCTTTCGACTGTTCAATTACACACTATAAGAAAATAACTCTTCAATGAAGGAAAAATCAATCACAGAATTAATAAAATTTGTTACAAAACATATTCTATGATGGATTTTAGTTGGTCACAAATCTGTTACTATATGTCTTGTTACTGATTAGTTCCCTGATGGAAATAAAGTTTGTCACAAAATTAATTTTGTGTTGGAATTTTCATCACAAAACAAAAAATAATTCTGTCAGTAATATAAGTCCACATATATAAAATTTGTGACAGACTCTCCATTTATAATGGACTTTTCGATCATTGAGTTGGTCACTAAACCAAAAAAAAAAAAAAAAACTAAGTATTATCTATGATAGACTCAATTTAAATTTCTTCACTAAATTTCGCCACAAAATCACTAAAGCCATTCTTTATCACTTAAAATCTGTCACTAATTTCTGCCGTTGAATTTTGATGTTGGCCAAGATGAATGTCATCTCATTCTCACGTTTCAGCTTTATCAACTCGTCTTTTAATTAATTACAGGAAATTCGTCGGTAATGACTAGTATATGGGTTAGTTTGTTAACAAATATTTTTAGGCATGGATATGTACGAGTACGTCTGTTGTCTTTATATAGCATGAGAACCATTTAGCAGTTAGCACCATGAAGGCTTTCCTTGTCAAGGCATATGGAGCCAACACGCGTGTTCTTAGCATGAAGTCGCTGAGGAAACAAGGAAGAACATAATTTTGTTTCCTGATGCTGTGTCATGTACACGCCTTGATGAAGTCCCATCCCATGCACGCAGGAACAAACACGATGGAATATCTACGCGTAAACTTAAATAATGTAAAGAAATCCACCTCTGTTTCCCATGTAATTAGGGTTTGCTTTGGGACTACAGTGGTACTGCTGACGAGAAATGAATGATGCTCAACTTGTCTCTGTCGAGCATCGCTGTTTGGATTAATATTTTATTTTTCTTTATTTTTTAATATTTTGAGGCAAACCCTATCTAATATGCTGGAAATCTATGCAAAAGGAGATCTAGGAGATAGAAAATTTGAAGGTAATTAATGAGATAACTTAGTGCTGCAAGCCTAGGAGTATCTTATTGTTGAAAATTGAAATAGAGGCTTGTGTATAACTATAATTTTAAGCTTATAAATTAATATTGAGCAGATTACAAGTTGCAATTTCTAATACTTGGTTTTTCAAGCACTTGCTGCATTTTGTTCAAGGAGTGCATATTTGCGCCTTCACCTTTCCAGAATGAAGTCTGTGAAAGTTCAATGTGAAATATCACGTGCTAGAGAGTTTACTGCGATCAAATTTGAAATGAATATGAAAACTATGATTTTGTCATATGAGATGCGCAGATCAAACTTAGCAACATGAATAACATAAGCTTCACTTATATTAGACTAAATCAAAGCTGCAATTTGTATGGGTAATAGAACTATGAATAACTATAATTATCTCAATGAAAACCCTAGCTTTTCATCCGCAGATGTTAAGGTAAGAAGCTAATCATGTGAATTCAAAGGGATAACATATAGTTGAAGAAAAGCAATACAATTTTGCAGTCGAAGTGTTTTTAGTCAGATACAATCTGGTCTTAGTTCAAGCAAGGAACTTCAACTAAACCATGGTTCGTATCCTACCTAATTTCCAGTAAGAACACTGCAACTACAGAGCAAAAAAGTACCTTGACCAAGCTCTAAAATTGAACTGTCCACGGGTCATTCCTTAGAATCCCCTGCAGAATATTAACCTCTGATTGCTTCTGCAGCAGTTCAAGCCTATTTTATAGGCACATACATGAAGTACAAATCATCATCAGAACAACATCATAGCCAATAAATCAAAGAATCTAAATATTTAATTTGCACCACAATATATATGTATATATAGTTGCATCTAGGAAACGTTCTGATCACGGGCTGTGACCTAGCCGTAGTTCTAAATCAACTTCATTCCCACTCCTAGGCCCCTTTCCCTGTCCTTTCTTCGATTCATTATCTTCCACAAGTGGGGGCCCGATACACAGGCTCAAATTCACCCCCAAATCCTCTCCCCGGATACCTGAAATCTCCGAGCCTGCACTGAAGTTCCTTAGATGGTACACGTGGGGGAGACTTGGGTTTGATCTGGGAAAATAAATTCGATAATCCATTTGTGCTCCCAAATCCTTATAACTCTGTCTTTCTTCACGTACCATCGGTGCAAAATACGTACAAGTCGCGTAGTTTTCAATTTCATCGACCTTGTTGGAGATCAAGGAGTTATCATCATCCCTATGCTTCTTGCCCTTTACCTTGACCTTGGCCTTCTCTTTCCTATGGATGTTCATGTGCCCTCCTAGGGCTTGAGCATTGGTGAAGCCTCGCTTGCAAAATGTGCAGTCATAAGATCGGCCTATTCCCACCGTTTGATCATCATTGACTTTCTCTGGCCGATCATTGTCGTCACCTGGATAGGTTTCGATGCTTCTGTTTTTAGTGGAATCCATAGGAGACAGTGGCTTTTTGGGGACAGATGATAGAGTGAAAATTCTGACTTGCTAGGTCTAGAAACAATGCTAAAGGACGAGGGGAGATGAATATGGGTAATGAAATTTAGGGTCTTCTTGGAGAAAATAAGTTTGCGATGAGAGATAAAGAGACAAGAGTACAGTACATTGGCTTTACCATTATTTTTTCGGTGTATTTGTATTGATGGTAGACCCAGTTCATTTGGAGTTTTCTGTTGAAACTTTCTTTGGTGTCGCCGGCTGTATCTAGCCATCCACTAATATATAAAATTCTCTCTCTGTCTCTCGGTCACAGAGAGTTACCAATAACTAATTACAATTATATACGGCAGATGGACTTTTAGAAATGATATTGACAATTAGCAAGTGCGGTACAAATTTTTTAACGCATGTATGCGCTTGGTCTGACAATGGCATTAAAAATACCTACATATTTGCAATGCAGGATTTGTAAAATGTGAACTGGGTTTGCCGCATGTTGTTGCTGGTGAATTCTTTTTATTGTTTTAAGAATTAGAAATCAATAGGTCAACCTAATCCTTTTGATAACCGAGTTGTAATGGAGCATGAATTCTAGACTGTCCGATGTATGCTTGCTAGGTTTGTTAGTGTAGAAATGCAGATGCTGAGATACAGACTATATAGGAGTATCTCTTCCAGTGGCTTGATAAGAACCAATTTGAGGAAGTAATGGTAGCGGTGACAGGCTGGTCCTTGAATTGACTCGGGGAATAGACCGGAGCAGATTCGGGTAGGCCAATGCATGGGCTGCTGGTCACATCCATAGAGACTTCTTTGTTGTGATCCTTTCTGAAGTTACTTTATCTCATGGGAAATTATATGTGTTAATATTTTGTTCGTGGAAAACACCATTTCCTGCGGCATTTTAGAATTTCATTAGCGTCTGTTTTGAGATCATAATTTTCTTTTTCTTTATTTAATTGAAAAATAGACGTTCTGACATTTTTTTTAACTATGCAGTATAATTATTATAAATACAATGGAAAACCTTATAAAAAGGAATCAAAATAAGTATGATAGACAAAAATCCCAATATTATACAATAAAATTGTAAATTTATAATAATTTACCATTGTCAAAGTTAAGAATAACTATCATATGATTGATATTTTTTTTAATAGCACGAACAATAACCAAGCAGATCCACCTAAATAACATGATTCAAGCTCAATTAGAAAAATTATAAGAAAGAATTAAATTAAAAAGTTAATCAATCAGAAAAATTATAAGAAAGAATTGAGTTATAATTTAGTAAAGTAGTTCTAAATTAAACCAGTATTCGAGTTACTTAAATTTTAATAGAAAATTTTAACAACTAGGAAACGTTCTTGTCTAGATCTAGTTGAAAATTGGTTTCTAACAAAAATTTTCCAATTTTCTGAGTTGTAAAATTATTTTTTAATTGACTTTCATTTCTTAAGATAAGATTTTTTTTTTTTTTGGGGAAAAATGGACCAATATTCCATAAATACGCTAAAAATTTGGTACTTTTGGTAGACTGAGATTTATAAAAACAACAAACATCATTTTCATTTCATTTTCTTTCCCTCGAAAATTTCATGTTCCAAATATCTACCACGTATATATTTTTGACTTCTCTTCATTAGCAGAATATAATGAAGGGTCTCTCCGGTTGAAAGGTATTTTCTTGCTGGTCCTTACCTGAATCCCTGCACGACTCCTTTAATACCAACTAGTTCCAGCTAATTAAATATGATCCCAAACACCAACCCCCCGTCCCCGGAAAAAATAAAATCCAACTAACCTAAATTTCACAATCAAACAAGAGTGACGAAGAGTTTTAAAATCCAAAAATTATTTCTTTTTAATTTCAAAAATTTTTAAAAGTCTAAATTTAGGACTTTAAAATTTTATAATCTGAATTTTAGACCTTAAAAATTTAGAGCTTAAACATGTGATTTTAATTACGAAAATTGTGAGTGCACCCCCAATTTGGGTGATTAACATTGCATTAATCCATGTGTCATGTAGCGAAATGGGATTTAGCATTAACAGGTTCTTCTTCCGTCTTGTGTGGAGTTGAAGACGGCAGGAACAATCCGTACGGACGTTTATACCAACAAAGCGTTTTGCTTGGAAGTTTGATCATGCAAACCTTTACAACGAAATCAGTGCTAACAGACGGCCATTTTGCACGCCATTTCTGAGATCCACAAGCAATGACACAAGAATAATTCCAATCAGAAGTCCGACAAATGGAAGATAATGCAGCATTAGATTATGACAATAACTTAACTGCTGCTTTCCTCCGTTGTTTCCCACTGCCAGTTCATCCCTTCTGTATTCTAACGTATGGCCAATATGTACGTTACCTTCCAACACAAAATCCAAATCCTTCTTAAATGGAATTCCCGTCTAATGCTCTTTTGTTTTAGGTTTGCCCGATAGAGGCTTTTACCGATATTGACGGTTGAATTACGAGGTTTTCGGTAAATTAAAAATTTTGATTTAGGTGGATAAATAACTTTGAAGCTTTGAAAACTGTTAAATCTAACTCAGTTGGTAAGAAACGTTAAAACTTAAATTTATTACCAAGGTTCAAGGCCTGGCATCTCCCTCCTGTGTAATTCAAAAGAAAATGAATTTTTAAACCTAAAAGTTCAACACAAACTAGGGATAAACTATATTCGAAAGAACAACTCTTGTACAAATCACCTTGTCAAGTTTGGACTTTTCAACGAGTCGGGTATGAGAGAATAGGTTTTTCCTTCGCTTGCCTTGAGAGCTTACATTTTGAAGTTTTGAAAACCCTTACTCTACATACTCTATGAGTTCTGTTTATTTCTTTGAACTTCGAACCCGATCGTTCTGCCGAACACCCTTTCCCTAGAATAGTGTGGAGTTTTGGTCCAACTTCGATTCAGACCCAAGACTTTGCCCAGTAGCCTGCTGAATTATTTGGCCTCATTGTGGGGCAGCATTTGATGGGCTCCGGTTAATCTATTGCACCATTACTTATGTTCTCCCATTCCCCACACGCCCCCCCCCCCTCCCCCCCCCCAAAAAAAAAAAAAACGTAAAATAAAAAAAAATACATAGTCTACGTCATGACACTAGGTAGGTGACGATTGACCCAAAAAAAAAAAAAAAAACTACCCCCCAAAAAAAAACGTAAAATAAAATAAAATGCGTAGTCTACGTCATGACACTAGGTAGGTGATGATTGACCAAAAAAAAAAAAAAAAAAAAACTAAGTTGGTAAACATACATACCCAACTATATATATATGATGACGCTCCTCTCATCTTCTCCCTTTGTTCTATGTTGTTGTTTCATTTTTTCTTTTTTCTCTCTTTTTTCAATGTCTTGGGAGAGGGGGAGTGGAGTAATGCGTAAGATGCTCATGTGCACAAACTGGCTCACTTTATACCATGTCCTTTCTCTTTCACTAAAATGAACACCTTCCCACATTTCCAATGATCCTAATTGTCCCTGCTTCTTTCTGTCAACTTTCACTTTCCATGTGGGGAACCCCCCTTTGTAGCCTCACTAGTTTCCCCTATCTCCCTATTTTTATTTTCTCGCAAAATTTATATTCTCATATGTCACCTCTTTCTTTATACATGTAAAATTTACTAATGTAGCCTTTTAATACACACAACACACACACTCTCTCTCTCTCTCTCTCTCTCTCTCTCTCTCTCTCCCCTCCATTCATTTAGAACTGCATATTTAAAATTCTTTCCAATTTTTGTAAAAAATTGGAAAAATTTTGTATTCTTAAATTATACTTTTTTGTCTTTGTATTTAATGTGAAGAGAGAATTATTAGATGCATATTGAAACAAAAATATAAAAAATGTATGGAACCTTTCTCTAAATGCTAGTTAAAAATGCATAACTTCTTTTCTTGTCATGGTCTTTTTACCCAAAGAGTCTTAATAGTAATTTCAGTAATTTAGATTAAACATAATGTGGCATAGAACATTATGGCAGCCAAGTTTATTTTGCGAAGCAACTTGGAGACACACCACCATATGGCACACTAATTTTGAAATTATGAACTCTAAAAAGAATAAAACTTTGCTTTGAAATTCAGCCATTTCAGATATTTAATAATCATGATTTCGAAAATTTTGAGATACTAGCTCAAGCTTCCTTGATGCTTGATAATGAGGCTTTGTGTCAAAATACAACGTAACTACTTTACAATCGATCTTACCGTACATAATAGAAGATTTAGAAGACAAGTTAACAAACGTGTCACAGAGAGACAGAGTGTGTGTGTGTGTGTGTGTGTGAGAGAGAGAGAGAGAGAGAGAGAGAGAGAAGGGGGCTAGGGAGGGGAAGACAGAGAGAATTAGAAGAGATTTCAGTGGTTTAGGAGACCAAAATTGCATTGTGTGGTAGCATTCATGGCTACATCAATACCATAATATGAAGAAAAATTCATCTACAACTTGTACAAGACAAGTAAATCCAAAGGTGCTTGAATCACTACAAGAAAATGGCGAATTAGTGGCAAAATTTACCGATGCAACATATTTTGTCGGAATACAGACAATATTTCTGACGCACAAAAAGCGTTGAAAACTTACCGACACAAAATCGACGCAAAAACGCGTCAAAAATCATTAGAAATTTATCGATGAAAAATTTGCGTTAGTAAATTTCGGTTAAATATTACCGACGCAGAAAGTTGCGTCAGTAACAAAATAAAAAGAAAATAAAATATTACTGACGCAATAGTTGTGTCGGTAATGTATTGTAACTATAAAAAAATAATTATTATAAAATAATTTCAAAATATTAAAAGCACTGACGCAAAGTTGCGTCAGTAATCACATTTTTCTATTACCGACGCAAGATTTGCATCGGTAAGATTTTTTAAAAAATTGTTATTTTAAATTACCAACGCAAACTCACGTCAGTAATCACCTTGGAATTCACACTCCTAGTAATCGATGCCGAATTACCGACGTAGTTGTGTCGGTAATTCAAATCATTGCGTCGGTAATTCGGCCACACGCTTTTCGAGGCACATGGATCAAGGAATTATAGATGCACTTTACCGATGCACTGTGTCGGTAATGCAGCCCCCCGACCCCTAGCTTCCATTTTTGACTCTCTGTTCTCTCTCCCATTTCGCTCTCTCCTCTCTCTGTTTCTTACATTTTGTTTGTCGTCGCTCGTTCAATCACCGCATCGCTGCACTCCATCGCCGCACCGCAGCCCTCCGCCCCGCACTGACCGCACTGCACTGGTACAATTTCTCTCTCTCATTTGTTTAAATTGACACACTGCATGCAATGGTTATATACATATATATATACATGTGTATATACATGCATGCTTGTTGTTTACAATTTTCGATATGCTTGATTAATGTTTTTCTAAATTTTCTTTTTATTTTTATATGATGTATGGGCCGGCCTTGCCTGGTCGGCCCAATGACTGGCTGGCCCTGCTTGGCCGGGGCAGCCCAGCTGGGCCAGCGACTAGGCCAGCTCGGCCCAGCTGGGCTGCTGGGCCGGGCCAACGACTGGGTCAACCGGGCCCGGCCCGGCCCACTTGATTTTTTTTAAATATTTTAAAATTAAATATTTAAAATATTTTAGAATATTATTTAAAATATCTAATAAATAGTATTAATTTAAAATATTATTTAAAAATAATATATTAATTTAAAATATTATTAACAAATGTCCAATAACTAGTATTAATTTAAAATATTATTTTAAAAATAAAATATTAATGTAAAATATTATTAACAAAACCCAATAAATAATATAAATTTAAACTATTTTTTAATAAAATAAAATATTACTTTAAAATATTGTTAACAATACCCAATAAACTATTATTAATAAAATAAAATATGAATTTAAAATATTATTAACAAAGTCCACTAGAGAGTATTAATTTAAAATATTATTAACAAATATCCGATAAATAGTATTAATTAACAATATTATTTGAAAAAATAAAATATTAATGTAACATATTGTTAAGAAAGCCCAACACACTATTATTAATAAAATAAAATTTAACAAAGTCCACTAGAGAGTATTAATTTAAACTATTATTTTAAAAAATAAAATATGAATTGAAAATATTATTAACAAATCCAAAATAATTGTATTAATTTAAACTATTATGTAAAAAAAATAAAATATTTATTTAAAATATTATTAACAAAGGCCCAATAAATAGTATTAATTTAAACTATTATTGAGAAAAATAAAATAGTAATTTAAAATATTATTAACATATTTTTTAAACAAATAAAATAAACTAATGAAATAAAATGTTATTAGAATATTGTTTAATAAAGTATTTTAAAAAATTATGCTAGTTTAACACATTAAAATTAATTATTTTAATTATTTATTTAATGAAACTTAAAATATATTTTAAATATTATTTAATAAATATTATAACTACAAATTTAATGAATTAAAAGTTAAAATTAAAAATATTATTTAATCATTAAAGAGATATCTTGAAAGTAATATTTAATAAGCCTTATATGTATCGTAAACCAAGGTAAATGACATAAATTCAAATTAATCATAAATTTTTGGAAATATGTTGTATTTAAGTAGTTATATATTTAATTTGATTAAAATAAAATTTTAAATGTCATAACAAATAAAACATATTTTTGTTGATTATTCATAGATATGGAAATTCCAAAACATCATCGGTGAATGTATGGTAGGCTTCACACGGGTAGAAGGGGATTGAAACCGGAATTTGTGAATGGTGTTAATGAGTTCCTTTCGCATGTTTGCCAACAACTAGAATTTATAAGAGAGAGGTTGTTTCGGTGTCCTTGTTATAAATGTAAATATTTGAAATATTTAGAACCTAATACAGTCAAGGTTCATTTTTGTCAAAAGAGATTTATGGAAGGGTATTAGTATTGGACTTATCATGGAGATGAGTCCAATGTTGAAATGAGTAAGGCTTATAATGTTAGTGATTCTCCGAGTAATCAACCTGAGAATTTAAATAGATATCAGGAGATGATACATGATTCTAGTAGGCTTTATACTCATTTTGAGCAGAGAATGGAGGATCCTCCTAATGCTGATGCTCAAAATTTTTTTAACTTACTGAATGCGGCAAATAGACCATTATGGTAGAGGTCTCGTCATTCTGAATTGTCTGTTGCAACTAGAATAATGAGCATCAAGTCTGATTGGAATGTCACGCGGCATTGTGTTGATTCAATGGTTGAGCTTATGTGTGAGACGAATCCTTACGAGTATATTCGCATACTTCAATCTTATTACAAGGCTAGAAAATTGGTGTCAAAGTTAGGGTTGCAAGCTATAAAAATTGATTGTTGTGAGAATGGTTGTATGTTGTACTACAAAGATGACATTGATGAACTTTCATGTAAATTTTGTTAGAAACCAAGATATCGACCACGTAGAGGAGGAAGGGAAAATTTCAAAAATATGGTAGTAAAGTCGATGCATTATTTGCCACTTATTCCAAGATTGCAAAGGTTATATGCATCAATGAGTTCTTCACCTCATATGAGATGGCACAATGAAAATAGGCGACCTTGGGGTGTTTTGAGTCATCCATCGATGGGGAAGCATGGAAGCACTTTGATAGAGTATATCCTAACTTTGCAATTGAGCCTCGGAATATATAAGGCTTGGATTATGTTTTGATGGTTTTACTCCATTTAGTTAGTCATCCAGGTCATATTCTTGTTGGCCTGTAATTGTTACTTTTTATAATCTTCCACTAGAAATGTGTATGACAAAACCTTACATGTTTTTGACATGTATTATACTTGGACCGAAAAATTCCAAGAGCTAAATAGATGTTTATTTGCAGCCTTTGGTTGATGAATTAAAGTTGTTGTGGCATGTAGGTGTTTTGACATATGATGTTTGTATAAAACAAAATTTTATGTTACGTGCAGCTATAATTTGGACAATTAATGACTTTCCTGCATATGGAATGTTGTCTGGGTAGATGACTGCTGGTAAATTGGCTTACCCTTATTGTATGGAGAAAATAAAGGCTTTTACTCTAAATCATGATGGTAAGAATTCATGGTTTGACTGTCATCGTCAATTTTTGCTGTGTGATCATGTATTTAGAAGGAATAAAAGAGATTTTATAAAGAATAGAGTTAAAACTGATGAGCTGTGCTACCTAGACTATCTGGTGAACAATTGTGGAATAGAGTTTGCTCTTTTTCCAAAGTGGCTGAGTATGGTCAATCTATATTATTGGGATATGGGGTATGACACAATTGGACTAAGCAGAGTATATTTTGGGAACTTCCGTATTGAAAAATACTTTTGATTAGGCATAATCTTAATGTGATGCATGTTGAAAAAAATATTTTTGATAATATCTTTTATACTGTGATGGATATCAGATTGAAAATAAAAGATAATATTAAAAGAAGGATTGACTTGGCAGAGATTTGTAGGCGGCGGGATATAGAACTTGTCACGTTGCCTAATGGGAAAATTGTGAAACCGAAAGCAAAGTACAGTCTAATTGTTGATGAAAGAAGAGTTGTGTACAATTGAATTAGAGAATTGAAGATGCTAGATGGATTGGTTCTAATTTGGCGAGGTATTTTGATCCACAAACAAGTAATGTACATGAAATGAAAAGTTATGATTGCCATATATTTATGGAGTGCCTATTTCCGATTGTTTTCAATTTTTTACCTGATACTGTGTGGAAACCTCTTACCGAATTAAGTCAGTTTTTTAAGGATTTATACTTTACTACACTTAGAGAGGAAGATTTATTGCAACTAAAGCAAAATATTCTAGTAATATTGTGTAAACTTGAAAGAATTTTTCTACCAGCATTATTTGATTCAATGGAACATCTAATTATACACATAGGGCTAGAGTTGGAGGACCTGTTCAATAGATATGGATGTACCCATTTGAAAGGTAATGTTCTAAATGGTTTTGGTCCAAATATTTTTTGGTATATTCGTGACATAATTGTAAAGAATAATGTCATTTAATGTTTTGGTTTATACATTTTAAGGTGTATGGGAGAGTTTAAAAGATCTGTAAAGAATAAAGCACGAGTTGAGGGTTCCATATGTGCACAATACTTGGCTTGTGAAACTTTGCATTTCACTTCATATTATTTTGAGGCCGGCATGTTGTCATCTAGAACAAGATTGTCTCAAAATGACGATGGTGGTGTGAGCAGTGGTTTCCCAACGCTCTCAATTTTTAATCAATGTAATCGTAGTTCTAGAGCTTGTGCACATAGATATGTGTCAGAACAAGAGATGTATTATACAACTTTGCACGTTCTTCTAAATTGCAATGAAGTACAACCATTCATTGAGTAAATTTTACTCATATATTATTCGAGTTACGTTTATAACATTTATAGGTTGATAAATAATGTAGTGTTGTTTATTTTTTTATTTGTAGTTTTTTTTTTTACATTTGAATAGCATAAGTCAAGAAGATGCTGGGTCACAGATTCAAAATTAATTTCCTGCCTAGTTCAAGACTTACGTAAGTATATCATTTACAAGTGAAGTTATGATATTATTTTATGTAGTTAACTTTCTCAATATATTATAAATAGGTCTACGATCCTGCTAATGGTATCATAAATCTGCACTTACGTGATTTAGTATTGGGACCAAATTTAAGTGTGAGATCATACCACAAGTATTTTGTGAATGGTTAAAAGTTCCACACAAATGAATACTCTCAAGGAAGGAAAATTGTTAACAGTGGTGTATGTGTAAAAGGTGTTAACAGTGTGTGAGAAATTGAATATTATGGTATCCTTAGGGAAGTTATAGAATTGAAATATCCACGTGAACCTATAAAAATGGTTATTTTGTTTTTGTATAAATGGTTTAATCCAAGAAGGTCTCATGGTACAAGAGTTCATCCCCTTTATAACTTTGTTGAGATTAATTGCAGTAGGGAATATAATCAATATGATTCGTTTATCATTGCTCAAAATGCCAGACAAGTTTATTATATTTCTTATCCAACCATTCGAATGGACAAGGCCCATTGGTGGATGGTGATGAAAACAAAACCAACTGAGCGAATAGATATTGAGAATGTAAGTGCTGAAGAAGTTTATCAAGAATGGTCTATGTCTCGTGTAATGCCTGTAATTGATGCCGATCCCTTAGATGGATTGTTTCATGAAGCAGGATTATACGACGAGATTGATCCAGGACAAGTGGATCAACAACGACTAACAGAAGATGATCAATACGAAAATGAAGATGAGGAGGAAGAATTTATTGAATACGATGAAGACACCGAACCATCGGGAGATTATGAGGAAGAAGAGGAGGAGGATGAAGAGGTGGCGAATGAGGATGATCAAAGTTGTTCAGATTGAATTGTTGTATTTTTGTGGTGTATGTTTTGCGACAATGAATTTTCTGCTATATTTTTGAGTAATTAATATGTTTTATTTCATTGTATAATTTAAGTAATAATTCATTCTATCTTATGTAATTTTAAGAAAAAAAATTATATTTGTATATATCTATCAATATAGATGGATTCCAAGCGTAAACCCGATAAGGGCAAGGGGCTAGATACTGGCTGCTCGAATAAGCGGCGCGATCCTTCTGTACACCACCCATCATGCCCTTTGTCGCCAGTTATTATCAGGGAGCCCATTGATCCTACCCATCCCTATTATAATTACAAGGCTTCACATTCTCAGTACGTGTTGCGACCTCCTCAGTTTATAACTACTTCCGGATACATGTGTCACGCCCTACCTCTACTCACTCGGTAAGACATGACAGCTGGACAGCAGCCGACGTACCACTTTGTCCCTGACACAGTAGCATATCAGCCACTGTAACCCTACTCGAGTCCCTTTTTATCACATTAATCTACCAATTTATCTAGCATACGTTTTCAGCTGTCAGAAAAATCTACACACTCACCTTCAACTAATTTAGCTGTGCTGGCCCAACCTCCACTACGTATGATGCAAGGCTACTATCCAAGCTAATTCCTGCATAGGAAAAATAGGAATGAGACATTTTGTTCTCTTGAATGGCACATTGCCTAATTTTAGTGGAAACAGTCAGGTTTTCATCATACAATAGCTAAGAATACCTTTTCATAAAATTCTAACACAATAAGCATAACAAATGATTCTGCTTAAGTAATCAAATTTGTATAATAACATCAACTTGTGAGATAAACCAATATAGTTGAAAATACAGAAAGTCTAGAAATCCATAAGAAAACTCAGATAAGGAAATTTCATTTGTGTCAGAAAATCATGTATCTAGAAATCAGGGGAATCGTATATGTATCTGGAAATCATGTTTGCATATTCATCAGATTGGGATATCAATTCATGCATCTTTAGGAAATCAAAGAAGCACAGAAAATCTGAAATCATAAGAATTATGGTGCATATGTCATGTGTGCGGTCTGATCGGTGTGCACGATCGATAATGGTGCATCTGAGAGTAGTAAAATCATAAAAAACATGAAATTCATAAAACATGTCGGGCGCTACTGCACTGTGTAATCTATACTGAGGGCTGCCACCATTCCCTCAGTTAGACTGACACAGTCTGCGACCTCTGTAATACTCTGAAATCCTTTATAGGATTCAAATACTGTGCTATGTCATATACTGTGATGCATGCAGAACTACCACTTGCCCTGGGTGGTTGCCCAACAATTCGCTCTGGTGCCAAAGCACAAACCTCAGAAAAATTATGAATATTATCAAATTTGTCATATGACTAAAATAAGAACGTAGCTAACGTGTTTCCAGTTTTATATATACCAATATAGAACATTTTTGCGAAAATAGATTTTTATGAAAATATTAAATCAAACACATAAAGGAGACCAGGAAATAGCTAATTGTTTCCCTTTTGAATATTAATATACAGATAGTTTGTTAGATACAATCATTATTGATTTTTATTTTTATTTAATAAAAGAAAACATATTTTGAAAAATAACTGAGATTAAGAAGGTGCTACTCACCCGTCTATGTGCGAAGGCCCTTGAATCTCTTGATTTTGGCTTCGACAACGTTTTAAATACTCGTAATTTCTCTATCCTAGAAATTCATAAACATCTATGTCTAAGTTTAGGTAATAATCAGTAAGTATAAAATCAAGATTTATTCACTCTCAGAGAACCTATAAATTATTTAGGTATAAATCCTTTAAGTCAATTAATTTTGTTTCTAAACAGGCTTTAAAATCCTTAAGTCAACTAAATTTTTCTTGAATATTTTTGAGCCGGACATGATCCCCATCGAACCAACACGAACTGGCTCCAATTGTCACGACCCAACCTGGGGCCCGTGATCGGCACTAGAGTTCACAACTCTAGTCAGCCTAACAAAACAAACTTGTACCCAAAGATCAAATAAATTACATTTATATATATTATGCAGTCCCAAATTACAACAGGATCCTATCTGAGGGATATATGGAGCATTAGAATACAAATATAGATAAACAAAAAAACTCGCCTGTACATTGATCGACTCTCGAAAAGCATGAATATGGAACACCGTTATTTGGTACACGAACGGTCAGCTCGATCTGAAAGGTTAATAATAAGGTATGAGTCGCGAAACTCAGTGAGTAAGAACGATACCTAAATTATGCAGGATGAGACGTGTATCACAAAATCAAACCAAAACATACACACACATACATATACAGTGAGCAATAATAGCATCCGATAACATGTGGGGGTACAACAAATCTCGCCACGAGACCTAGCCTTGTGACTCTCACGATCGGAGGTATCCTCCATTTCACGATCAGAGACATCGCATACATATCAGACGGCCATCTCCCGATTGGAGGAATTCTCCGTCTCACGATCGGCCTTAACTCAATCACATGTCACGCTCCCCGTTAGAGGCATCCTTCATCTCACGACCGGAGCAATCCAGCCTTATCACATAGTATGGCTCCCCACATGTCTAGTCAAACAAGCATACACATACCCATATATAATCATATCACGAAAATTGATAACAACATACTAACATGGCTCACTGTCCCTTTCATAAATTTATCAACATACATCCCAAATAATACAAGCCATAATAAGAAGAGTCACAAATGCATCATGCCAAAAAAAACTTGGTATAAAATGCATGTATAGAGAGGGTATTGTCACTCACTGTACAGATACTAAGCCAAAAAGAGAGTCCAAGTCACCTCACTCGACTTAGTGGTCTAGGTGTGCCTTTGCTTGTGAATCTGTAATCAAAATCACACAAAACCATCACTAACGCCGAAACCGGTGCAAGAAATAGGCTCGGTAGCCAAAATCAGCCCAAAATCCTATCCCAACACTCTGGCACGTATCTCGAGGCATCAAATCCCACCATCGCAATCCACTTGACTCACTAACGCCCAACCACTCTACTTAACTACCATCAGTTTTACGGAACCAGCCTCCACGACCTTCAGACTATAGTGAACCGGCCTCTAAAACCCTCGAACCGGCTTAACCCAATTCAAAACTACCTCCAACTCAACTCGAATGACCATGAAACCCTCAAAAATGGATCCAAAAGGCCCAAAAATCTTAGAAACTAGTTTGAACTAGCCGAAAAGGCCTCAAACCAACTCTGAACCGGTTAAGAACTCAAACCCTTAATCACTGGCATGCAAATCGAGACCGGTTCACCTTGAACCGGACCTCCAAAAATTATCAAACTTCACAGTTATCTAGGATTTATCATATTGAATCAGGAACTGGTTCAACCTCCCCAAGAACTGGCCTAAAAATCGGTGAGCCAGTCGCCCAAAGGGAACCACATTAAACCAGCTGGTTCACCTCGAACCGGCCACCCAAAATTTCTCGAACCCACTTGGTTTGATAGTTCTTAACACAATGGACTAGGGACCGGTTCAAGTGCTCAAAGAGCCGGCTTGAAAGGCCTTGAACCGGTCAGTCAAACCTGGCCAGTTCGCTTGCCAAAATCCTAACTTTAAATTATTAATTAAATAAATTCTGGTTTATTCTATTCCCCCTATTCAAAATCAGTCCTTATCCTAGCTTCCTTTGTCCTCAGGGATAGCCTATCCCAATTTTACTGAGTCAACCCATCTGGGTTGACTCACCCTTAATCACATAAGGCCGAGTTGACTCGTCGAGTCAACTTGGCCCAACCCTTTTGGGCCTATTCGGGTCTAGGCCAACCCACAGCCTAGACTACGGACCTGTTTCCCTCCAGCCAGGCCGGGCTTGGCCCAAGCCGACCCGGCCCAGATGGGCAGGACCTGACCGTTCCAAGTCCTGTCCCCTTCGCCCGGTAACCCGAGTCTCAGACCCGGGTGCCGGAAACTTCACCTAGCCATCGAACTCACCGGACCCCCCCCCCAAAAAAAAAACTCGAAAAGAAAACTCACCTCGGTCGTGTGATGCCCAGAGAATGAAGACTGAAGCTCGGCGAGCTTCACCCAGCTTCAAGACCGGATCAAACGTGGATTAGTTGGCCAGATTTCGGAACACTCGTCACGAGCACGGACGGGCACCAGTTTCTTCAAACTAAATTCTCTCTCCTTCCCTCGCATGAAGATAGGAATTTTGTTGGGGGGGTTTGGGTTCGGTTTGATAAATAGACAAAATCCGAAACGACTGAAATGGGTCGGTGCATCGTGATCATTCACCAGTTGGTGGTCGACCGTTTTCTTTTTTTTTTTTTAAATTCGGGTCACAACACCAATTGATATTAAACCGGGGGTAATTCTATAAATCGGCATCCATTTTCTTAAACTTACTTTAATTATTTATAAACTGATCTAAACCAGACTCAAGGCTTCATGAACTGGCCTGAACCGGCCCTACATAGCCCTGAACCAGGCTGGTTTACCAAATAAACCTTAAATTGTATGAATTTTATGTTGAATCGGTCAAAATATGATTTAACCGGAGTGGGAATCTAACCAACAGATGGATCCCAACTAGATCTCTTTAGAACCGGAACGAACCGGTCCTAATTCCCTTCAAACTAGCCTGAACCTATCATTTTTGTCTAACTTGAACTGAACCCGATTCAGTTGAACCGGCTAGACCCGAATTCAGTCGGGTCTTGTCCCTTCTACCTGTTTTCCCCTGTACAGACCTGAATGACCCAAAGCTGGAAGTTTTAAGTCTTACCCGGAGTTTGGATATGCTCCAATGGCTGACCCATATGCTAAAACACCCAACAAACACGGTTGACTTCTTTCTCGACCGAATCCATGGTCAGAATAACCAAAAATTCCTCTAACTTCTTCCCCTGTTCTGGCAGTTGCAAAACAGAAGACCTGGATGGTTTTAAGTTAAGAAATTCAAATTCCTTCCTACTCAATTGATGAAAAGGCAGCCTAACGTTATGCCCATTCTTACAATGAAGCTGGGTAAGCTCCTATTCGGAAGAAAAGATGACTAGAAGAACAGAATTTTTGCCTGGTTCATCGGTTCTGTCTGCCGTTGCTCTTGCTTCATTTTTGGAAATTTTCCTGAGAAACTATGGTTTAACGGGGCCCGAATGGCTTCTACCCACTAAAGAATTTCAATCCCTAGGTTTACACCCGTTTTTTGCGACTGATTGCTTCCTGGTTTCCTTGAACTTTCACTGGTTTCTCTGACAGAAGCTTCTCGGTTCAACAGGTGAGCTCGGGTTTGGTTTAGACAACAAAGTCTAGAAAATTCTGGGTTAATTCCAAGCTTTCTCTCTCTTGCTCTCTCTCTCTTTCTTTCTCTCTATGCTCGAAATCATTTACACCCTATCCATTTTATGTGGTTCTTGTCAAACCTAGAAACTTCAGTTGGGTCGGTGACTGCCATTGTCATCGACCCTGTGAAGGTCAGTCCAGATTTTTTTTTGACCCCAAATTTAATGCTTTTTTTCATTTTGGCCCCTCTCGACTTTAATTTTCTCAATTGCCTCCGTACAGCCTCCAATTAGACCCCCATTATTTCGTTTCGTTCAATTTGGTCCCTGAAAACTTAATTTCTCTTATTTTATTTTCTTAATTCCTTTATTTAACACATTTAGCTTTTTAACTATTTCCCATATCCCGAAATTCATTTCTTTCTTTACTATATATATATATATATGTATGTACTTTAATTGGGATTTAATTTCGAACTCGGGATGTTACAACATGCCTATTCTATCTACTGTTGAAGGACCTGTTTTACCAGTGTTTGCTTGCAGTGTAGCTGCTTCTACTGATAGCACATCTCCTTTAGTTCCCATACCAGATTCTTCTCCGTCTGACTTTGCTCGAGTTAGATCATCTGGCACATGTTGTAGCAGTTTTGGGAAGACACTGATCAGACCCGTTGGTGACGTCTGCTAATTATTATTAAAAAAATTTTTAATAAATATTTCTTAATGTATCAAATATCAGTATTAATTTTATAATTTTTTACTGTTGTAGATTTCATTCTTTGACGGCTGTTGCTCATGCCATTACAGCGGTCATTCGGTCGAAGTTCACGTCGTGTTATCCCACATGGAGGACAGTTTCTCGTGATTTGTAGTTTGATAAGTTCCGGTTCGTATTTCAATGTAGTCATGGTTAAATATTTTTTTATCTGTACTATTAATTGATATTTTATTAATTGTTTATTTCTGTCTTCATGTAGAGATATTGTACATGGGATCCACGAGACGAGCCAGCCATTAGACGGATATTCAGTACTCGTGGATCTCATAGGCTTTTTGATATGCTTTGAGATGCCCGGATTAGAGGCAGACCAGACTAGATCCCGCCTTCTGTGTGGGAGGAGCTTCAGATTTATTGGAAAGGGAGATGTTTACTAAGATAAGCTCCAAGAATAATAATAAAAATAATTTAATATTTAATAATAATAAAATAATTTAATATTTAATAATTAAGAATGATAAATTATAATTTTGTTCGAATATTACCAACGCAACAGTTGCGTCGGTAATTATTGACGCAACTGTTGCGTCGGAAATTTATAGACGCAATAGCTGCATCGAAAATTTATCGACGCAATTATTGCATCGGTAATATTTTGACGCAATTGTTGAGTTGTAAATTTGCGTCGTCTTTCACCTCAGAAATTTTTGACACAATTTATGACCAAATATTTGTTGGAAATTTCCGACGCAAAAAATTTTGTGTTGATAAATTTTTTCCGACGGCCATTTTTTCGATGAATGCTTTTGTGTCGATAACGCTATTACCGACGCAAATTTTTATCTTACCGACCCTTATTTTACGTCAATAATTTGTGTATTTCTTGTAGTGAATGCAATAACCAAGGCTGCTCTTGGGGTGGTCAAAATTCTACGTAGAAACTAGTTTTTTCAAATATGAAATGCCATGTTAACAAGTGGTTAGTTGGAGTGATAAATATTCTATTTTCTTTAAATATAATATCAAGTTTGAGACTTCTGTATAAAAACACCTCAACTGGGAGAGCTCTACCTCAATTGTGAGATCTCAGTTAACTCGAGTTAAATTAATTAGAGTCCATTAAATTTTCGAATACTGGTAATTTTTTTTTTTAAAAGAAACAAAACGTCATTGAGAATTAATGTTGCCTCATAGGATTTAGGGGAAGAAAGAGAAAGGTCTGAAAACTGACAATTTCTAAGAAAAAATATTGCGTTATCTTCGTTCTATCCATCCATTTTGTTCTGCAGAAAATTAACAAGAAAAATAACATTAGTTCATTTATGTGTGTGTCTGCGTGAGAGAGAGAGAGAGAGAGAGAGAGAGAGAGAGAGAGAGAGAGGTCTTTCAATTGTTTTCATTTTTGTTTTTGTTTTTCTGTTGTTGGGTTCATTTGAATTAAGGGAAGAGGGATTGAGTAGGTACATAATTGTTAGAACAAAACCCAGAACTCTTTCCACATGATTTAATTTGAAAAATAAGTGAATTATCTTCATTATCCAGGCTACTTCATATTCTTAACTTTACATTATTTTGAATAATCCATTTTTCTTTTTTTATCTAAAGGGAGTGAGAATATTATAAATCTAAGTAGGCAACAGGCTGGTTCAAGTTCAGACTTTGCAAGGACCGAACTAGGCTAGGAGTAGGTTAGGTTAGGGCAAAAATATTTAGACCGGGTTTAGATAACACTTGTAACAATTTTTTATTTTTTTACTATTGATTTTTGTATCAGTGAAATATATATAAGTAAAATTTATTAAATGTTTTTATTATTAAAATAAAATGTATTAAATATATTATTAAAAAATCCTCAACTCAACTAAGATTTCTAAATACTATTATGTATAACATTAAGTTCACAGTATTGTACACTTTTCATGGTTCCATTTTTCCTCCATGATACATGAATTTCAAGAATTGCAGTATTTTTTCTTTTTTTTTTTCTAAAAAATTAATGATCCTGTATTTTTTTTCTCTTTTTCAGATTTTATTTATTTGTTTTGTGAATAACTTCTTTTTTCTTTGTTTTTGTTTGTTTAGGTAACAATAAGAGCCGAAGCTAAACAAAAAGAAAAAATAGGAGGAATGGTTTGCGATATATCTAATCTCAAAAAAACTCTCAAATTAGGAGGAAAAAATACTCATTTTTTTAGACCCTTCTCAAAGAAAAAATTAGATTTGAGTTTATAATCATCACAAAAATTTAAACATCTCTTAATATGATTAATTTTTACTTGTCACTTGAGCTCAAGACGTTGAAATCTTCTTGCAGTGGAACTAAAAATCCGCTTTCCTGGAAGAGGGTTTTTAATATCACGTCACGCATATCTGCTCCAAGCCCAAACATAGAATAGCCTCCAGAGAACTCACTAAAATCATACACTGGGCCTCAGAACGGACCCATATAATCCTGCAGAGTGCACAAGCTCACGATCACTGGCTTGACCTAAATTTGGTCGATGGCCTCTGACAAATGTCTACCGGGCCAAAAAGAAAATTAAAATTAAGATTAAGCATAAAGAGAAAAGTTTCATATAGATTTTTTTTCTTTTCTTTTTCAACAGATGAAACCATAAACTAGTGTGATCAAACAATATTTTTAAAAAATAATTAGATTACATAACTTATATGCTACACATGTATCCTCAGATTTCATTTCAGAGTAATTAAAAGAAAATAAATTTTTAAAAAATGAATTTAATTTATATTTTGTTAATAAAGATAATATAGTGATATAATAATAATGATTAGACAAAACATATACTTGAATTATTTAATAAATTTATTTCTTTTAAACAAACGAAAATATAATTTATTATAGTTATATAAATTTTCAAAATAATAAGTGAATTAGATAGTATATATTAATTTATATTCCACACACGCAAATTTAATAGTTAGACAATGTATGCGTCTTCAATTCATTTTAAAAGGATATTCATCTATGTGGGATCCGCGTAAGAAATTGTACGTAGACCCTTCCTCGAGTCTAGGGCATCAATCCAACCCTCCACTTTATCTACTAAAAGATCTAAACAATATTTTATTAGAACACTTCTAATAACAATTTTCTTTGTAATTAAATGAGCTAATTAACCTTTTTAATCCCGTATTAATCAATATAATTAAGGATTCAACCCCGCTAAGAGGATTTATGTGATGTTTGGAGAAAAGAGTAGGGTTTCTGTGGCTCATTGGTGCACTCTGAGCAACCATGTGTCCGTGCATTGAGGATGTACCGAAGAGATATTTGCAAGGGGCGTGTGTGCGTGTGTGCGCGCGCGTGTGTGTGTGTGCAATGATTAAGGACATGACGTGGGGTCTGAGTTGGGCCTCCTCAGTCCTCCAGTTGGATGCTATGTTGTACTCAATGCGTTTCAGTGTCTGACTTAACTGGCTATGAAAGAGATGTGGTCCTTCTCTCTTATGTATCTTCCCTTCCTTCCCGTTATTGTTTGATTTTGGGCACCGCTTTGTCCGTTCTCTCTGCCCATCTTCCTTGGCCTCACGGTTCTTCTGTTTGTTTATTTATTTATTTATTTTGGGTCTATCAGTGGGAGAGGGGATGGAGTGGGACATGGTTCGAACTTCCACTTTGGTGAACATTCTAAAGATACTACCCAACTAAAACAGAGGTGTCGCTCGGCTATAAAATTATCATACTGTTAGTTCATTTAAGAAAGAGAGAGGAGAAAGAAAATAAAATAAAAAAATCTATGATTTCATGATTGGATTTTTTTTTTTTTTGAAAAGAGGAAATTGTGTAATAGGTTATTTTGGAAAACTGTTTTCAGTTAGCGTTTTAAAAATGTTAGGCATGTGTTTAGAAACAAGAGACAAATAATTGTTTTCACAATTCTTAAAAATCATTTGTAGTTTAAAAATGAAAATAACATAAAACTAATACACTTTTCAAGATTTTCATTATTTTTTCTGTTTGAAAATCAAAAGCACAGAAACCAAAAATAGAAAGGAAAATCCAAATAACCATATTATGTGGCTATGTTTGATTAGGGAGAACATCTACAATCCCAGTAGCTCAATGAATCATCTTCTTACACTTTGTATACATTTATCCATGATATAGAAGTGGGTGTTTTTGGAAATTTCGTGCATGTCAATTAGTACAACTATCAAAGCTCACTACTACTTGGCTTTTGGCAAACAATTTAAAAACTAACCAGTACTGCATGATTTTTAATTTCTTCGCATTCCAAAAGCAAACAAGTGAAATAAAGCGCATAATGCCACCACACATGCAACAAAACACACATTACTTGTTGTATATATGTGCAAACCTCTTCTAGCTCACAGAAAGGGAACTTTACCCTAAAAAGCTAAAAGCAGAAGCTCACAAAAAGGGTAGAAAAATGGATCTTCAAGCCAAGAATATGAACGAACAAGTATCTATCGATATTATTATGAGCTTCTTCTTCTTCTTCTTCTCCTTCTTCTTCAGGAGGAAGGGGGTTGGTGTTGGTTGGTACATTTTCCACCAATTAAAAAAAAAAAGGAATGAGTGCCCATCTTCATTTTTTTTTTTGGTTGCATGACAAGGTCGAAGACCAAAAAGGAAAGGAAGACAAAACCACTAACTCCCCGGAGAGTATATAGCTTTCAAAGAATCCAAAAGGAGAGCCTTTCTAACTTGGTTGGAGGATTTATTGAACTCTTTTAAAAGACTTAAATTGGTCAAACAATTAGTAAAGCCATTCGCCTCTCTAAAAATATGCCTGACATCAACCTGCCACTCATACTCCATGAGGGATCTTATTTTGGACACAATTGGAACACATGAAATATTACCTAGAAGATTCCTTTTGATCATCTTGGAGAGGGGTTTAGAATCCACCTCCAATATCATTTTTCTGAAACTCAAATTTCAAACCATCCTCAAACCCTCCCAAGCCCTCCACACCTCAGCTAGAGCTGCCTAGGTACTCCCAATAAATTTAATAAAATCTCTAATCCAAATTCCATCTTGATTTCTGAGTGGAACCGACACCCCGTTTTCTGGCTTCTCAAATTAGCTTTGCGGCTGCACCATTCGTGTTGAGTTCGACCCTTCCTGAACCTAGGGTGGTCTAGGCCCTCTATTACCAACTCAAGTTTCTCTGGTGGGCTCTAGCTGTAGTGCCCATCTTCAATTTTGATGGCATTAGATGGAGGCTCTTTTTTTTATTTTTATCTTTATTTTATTTTATTATGAGTGGGGGAGGTTTGTAATAAGTATGTGAATGCCGGGAGTATACAGAAGTACCAAGTAGGGAAAAAAAGGGGGGGGCTTTCACTTGGTCTGTAATGCTTTGAACTGACCAAAACTCTTCATTCTGTTTAAGGAAAAGCCATCATGCCATTTGACGCCCAGACGTTGTCGGGAACATGCAAACTATCAGATTTTGGGAAAAGCATCCAATGACCCCACCATTTCCTCCAATTTATCAATAACATCCCTCCTTCAAAATCATTCACATTGTGACCATGCTCCTCCTTTTCAAAGTCTTTATCTATCTTCACATTCGCAGAGACATTGAATGATTGAGATTGCTCCCACACTTGCAAACACACACACACACACACACACACGTATGTATATGCATAAGTGTAATCAATCCCCTTGTGGCTAAAGGGTTTCATTCTTCCATGAGAACTTTTTTTTAACAAGTCTTTAGTGAATAATAATTCCTTTTTTTTTTTTTTTATCAATTTTGTATCTTAATACATCTCTAATGATGTATATCCGTAACTTCTTATCATGTTTAAATTATTATCTTCCCAAGTCCTTAAGTAAATTTTCTATTTGATTGGTTTATGTTTGCTTGTGCAAACTAAGTCACCTTCCTTTAATAGGCAAGTTGACTAAGCACACGGCTTGATCTAGGAATTAGAATTTGGGTACGTATGTTTTATCTGACTGCTGCACCACAAGTATTGGATTGTTTAGTTAATAATATCATTGGTTTGCCGTTCTTTTTTATTAAAAAAGGTCCTGAAAATCAATCTTTGAATTGTAAAACTAGTTAATTTGAAATGAAAATTTATGACGTAAAGACATCAGCTTTACTTTCATTACCATTTTATTATAATGATCGGCTTGTGGGGGTGAGAAATTGAACCAAAAAAAAAAAGAAAAAGAGTAAAATAGAATCACCAAATGGATATCACGAAGATGATTCTAAAAAAAAGGCAACCAAGTTTTAGGTCAAGTTTTTTAACTTGAATCTGACCTTTTATTCTCATCCCTCAATGGGGATTGAAAGTTCAGTTTTCTCCGTAGCAAGTTGCATGTCTACATTCAATTTAAATGAAATAATCAATTCTATATCGAATGCACCATGATGGTATCTCACATCTCACGGTTAGAGAAGAAGTAATATTCTTATACATGCTTGCTTTTGGTAGGACTCCATTTCTTATAGGTTTTGTTTCTCTTGACTGTATTTCTGCCTCAAGGAGATGAATTTTCTCCCCCTCTGAGTAATTCTCTCCTCACATCTTGCAAATCACTAGGTCAGAAAAATGACCACCCTCATTCCCCCAAGTTACATTCTTCTTCTTGCTACAACGCTTTGATGAAATGGAAAAGTAAAATCAGAGAGAGAATGTTAGGAAATCTGTATTGTCTGAATTGATTAAGATTATGTGACAGACTAAAATTATCTTAGTTAACTGAAGAAGACATATAGGACGAGTGAAAGAAAGAAAGAAAGAAAGAAAGAAAGAAAAAGAGGGAGGTGGAATCAATCCTGTCTCCTCCAGCAAAGACACAAGTCAAAGCTTTGAAAGCATGTCATCGTGATAGATAGTGTTTGGATAAACCAAATTTGAATCTTTTTTCTTCTAAGTAACTTTTTTGTTGTTCAGGATTATACATCCATCCCTAGTAGAAAAGGAAAATGGCATAATAAGATATAATAAACCTAGTATTGATAATCTTACATTGTCCTACCCTTCCTTGAGATTATCTCTTTGAACTATCACGAGTTCATCTCATACTTAATACTTGCTTAGTTTATATATCTATATATATAATAATCATAAGGTGGAGCAACAAGCCAAACAAAGGCCACCAACCTCGGAAATAACCACTAATGAAGCTTTATTGGCTTAATCTAAGACCGCCCAAGACGAAGTTCCAAGTCCAGATCACCCCTTGACTCACTAATCAAACCCACCTCCAAGTTCAACCTAACCATCTCAGCCTTCTCCACAGTCACTGACTCACGCTCAAGCCCAAATCCCCAAAGAGGGTCTTCGACGGCTTGATCTTTGTCAAGTCAGCGTGAAACGAGGGCGTCCCCATGGCCACCCATCTCTTGGTTCCACTCGGAGAAGCGGAGGAGGGCGAAGAAAAAGAGGAAAGTGAAGCAAATGTAGCAAACCTCATCGAAGGAGAGGAAGATTGTGAAGAGGAAGAAGATGGGTTTTCAGGGTTTTTCTTGGGGTTAGACCCAAGGTTAGGGTTAGGGTTAGGGTCGGGGTCGGATTCGGGGTTGGGGCTGGGGGTGACGTTAAGGTTGAGAAATGAAGAATAATGAGCATCTCTTGGAGGTGACTGTCTCAGCCTGGCTCTATCTCTCCTGTGGACATTCATGTGACCTCCGAGGGCTTGGGCAGATCTGAATTCCCTTTTGCAGAAGGAACAAGTGTATGATCTTGGAGGCCATGAGAAGCCACTTAGCAAATCTTCTTCACTGCTGCCAAAATATTCCCCTTCCCATGAATCTTTAAGAACCCTTTTGTGGTTTATCATCATGTTGTTGCTGCTGTTGTCTTTCATCATGGATCTCCCTCCTACGCCGTGGTGCTTCCAGTTGCTGCTCAAGCTACTGTTTCTCTCCATTTTGACTGTCTTTTTGATGTTGTGGTCAGACCTATCATAGATCAAAAAGACAAAAAAATAAGCCTAGCCCTCAGGTATCATATCAGGATTTGGGTTCTCTCCATTTTTCAAAACCTTCGATTTTCGTAGTTGGTCCAAAAGATGTGACACAAAATTTTTAAACCGTTTATGAAAAGATGGACTCAAATCGGCTAAACCAAAAATAGATGAAAATTATGAAGTGGAGAGAACCTAGATGCATAATATCCCTTAACGAAAAGAAAAAAAAAAAAAAGAAGAAAAGAAAAACCTTGTATGAATGAGCTGAGAGAGAGAGAGAGAGATTACCAGAGAAGAAAGGTTACAATATGGAAGTGGGTTTGGAGGGACAAAGAAGTGATAAGGGGTTGATGCAGAAGCCATGAAAATCCTAAGCTCAGGTAGAAGCTGAGAAATCTTGTTGTGGAGAGGTTTTAACCTGGGAGAGTCCCCTATCTTTGTTCACCTACTTTGTAAGATGTATGACCTTGTCCAGACAGCTGGTCATGCCCTTTTTTCGCAAACTCCTAGCACGGGGTAAGTCTCAATTTTCTGTGTCTTAAATCATTACATATCCAAACGTTACAAGTATAGTGCTACTATTACAGTCTTTGTTTTTTCCTTTTCATTTCTTGCAATCTTAGGTAAATTAAAGAATGAGGATGAGGGGAGACTTGAAAGAAGTTCTACTGCAATTTTAGTTTTTTTGTTTTGTTTTGTTTTGTTTTATTTTTGGTAATGTCTTATATATGAAAGATGTGGGTGGCTCTACAGCATATTCTCGTGAAATTAAGAAATGGTAGTGTTCTCCTCCTCTAGTTTCCTTTCCAACGTCATCTTGGAGATGACATCATTGCATTACCTATGAGTTCTCATGCATTTGGAAACCAATTAATGATGGATAAAAAGGAATTTATTTTTGCAGGAAAATATTAATTTATCGGAATTCTTTTACAAAATTTACAAAATATTGACATATAAATTTTGCAGGCCTTCTTTCACCAAGTTAAGCTTGCCAAAGAGTAGTTATTCAATCAGAAGTTAGTGACTTTTCCACTTTAATTTTAGAGTTGCGTGAATTTTAATTTGAAGACAAGATAAAAAAAAAAATAGTACACACACACGCACATATACATACATACATACATACATACATACATATATATATATATATAGTGTCACCATCTTTTGTAGATGCACATTCACATTTCTGTTCTTAAAAATCTTAAATTTGCGATCAGTTAAGATAAATGTGAAGTAAAATTGAGACCAAGGATGGGGAAAGTGAGTTGACTGAAAATTTAAGGGCTTTTGGCAATATTAGTTTTAATTTTTACAGAATTTCGAAATAAAATGGTTTTCTGCTCTTAGGTTTGTACCGAAGTCAGTAAGTCTAATAATAACAAGTAATGGATGCAGTTACACCACTCTGCAAATGACACCCCTATTCCACTCAATAGCATAGATAGGCTTGAAAGGAAGAAAAAATCTGAGTGACCCAAACCCAGAAACTTTTCTTTTTCAACTTTCTCGAGAAAAAAACTGGGGAAAGGTAAAAAGATTCTGCCACATTTAGCCGAGATTTAGTGAAAGAGATGGTGGCCAATTAGGTGAAACCGTGCTGTGCCATTTATGGATCTTGTTTCAACAAGGTTAAAGAGCCGAAGCTGCAGGGATTACCCACAGTGTAATGCATTGCCGTCTGCTCTACTCTTAGTAGAATTTTTCAAGGTTCCCTTCAATCACATTTCACATAGCTTGAAAGCTGAGACAAATCTAGTGTGTGTTGCCAATTTCCGTGTTTGAAGGTGGCGAAAAAGGCTATAAAAGAAAGGCTCTGTTTAGGGTCTGTTTGTTTAGTGAGTTTTTGTGTTCTGTTTCTCAAGATTTTATTTATTTTTTTTAGGAGGAATGATTTTTTGATTGGCAGTTTGGCAGGTACTGATGAGAATCAACCCCTTGCTATTTGCTTGCTGTCTTGTCTATCTGTTTCCAAACATGGGTTTCCTTTTGTTTTTTTGTTTTTCGTTTTCTGTTTTTTGAATGGGAATGGAATGAAGCAGTGGGAACAATGGAAAAGGGGCTCATTAACTTGCTGTAATTATGTGTGTTTGTGAGAGTGACAGATTGTGTTGGAGAGGGTATCCAGATGCTCAGCTGTTTTGGATTGTGAGTTACGTTAGAGTTTTTGATTGGCTGAAAACTGATGGATTGACCAGAATTTAATGGATTTCAGTTTTTCTTTTTTCATTTCTGGAGTGTGTGGAATTATCCGGGGATTGGGAAAAAGAATATTTAAACAAGAAAAACTTATATTAAAGGAACAGGTTCATTAGCTCCTAATCATGTGGATTTCAATTTTTAATTTTGAGATTAAACTTATCTTATTTAAGCATTTTGGCTACATATGCAATAGTGGGTGTTTGAAAAAGGGGTTATGAGTAAGGGGATAAATGTTCAATTGGGTCATCTTGCGTTTGTATGAAGATGAATAGATCAAGAATTTTATTCAATAGCTAAAATCTGATCTTCATACCAAGAATTTTGGACAACCATGTTTCCATTTAGTAGGTGAATTAAACAGTAAAGCTACTCCCCCCCCCCCCCCCCCCGGCGGGGGTGGGGGGGGGGGGGGTGGTGGGGCTCACAAGTTTGTGACAACTGACAAATGTGTGCTTGTTTTAAGATTTGATATAAAATGTGAAGGATAACATTTAAAGAAACAAATACCTTGGATACAAATTGCATCTATGAACTGGTCATGACCACCTAAGTAAAAGGTCAAAGGAAAAGGCTTTAGTACCAAAATCTGTTATACAACTGGTTGCCTTGTTCCACTAGCTATAAAGCTAACCCCATTTCTTTTTGTTGAATTGTGGTAAATCCTAGAAGTCACAATTGATGAATCAAACGTTTGTGTTTTCATCTTTGAGCATGTAACTTATATGCATCTCTTTCTAAAGTGAAAAACTTGATCCCAATGCATGACCCTCTTAATTTTCCACCTTAACTCTGTTTTCCTTATTTTTCTCTAATACAAGGTAGGCCCACCAAAATGATTGCAGCATGAGAAAACATGTTTTTCTTTTCCTTCCTTTTTTCCATTTGGAACTTGATAAACTCAAAAACTCCCAATAGGAGGATTCAACTCTCGTACTGCCTGATTGATCATATAGCTTACATTCAGCCGAAATTCCTGACATTAAAAGTCAATCTTTTGTCCATTTTACATTAACATATCTTTTGTTTAAATTGTCAGGTGATATCCTCACTTACTCTAGATGCTATCAAGACTACCTCTACCTCCCAACCAAGTCAAAAGCATTCCATCCATTCGAAGGCACAAATCTAGTCTCCTTAGTCATATGAGACTATAAACAATTGAAAATGATTTAACATCTTGGGGAGTATAGCTATTTTCCACCAAGGTAAAGCCTTTTTTCTTCTGGTGTCAAGCCTCGGGGCTGATTATACAAGAACATTATTATCGTCATTGAATTTTATTATCTACAACAAACACGCCCTGCACTTTTGTCGTAAAACAAGAGAACAACAGAACCCAACAACAAGATCATCAGGGATAAGAAAATGGACAACAGAGACACAGAAGTTGCAACCTTGCCCTTATCCTTCCTCAGCAACACCCCCTCAATTACTGGGTAATTCACAACTAAAATGAAAAATGAAAGCAAAACTTGAGGCAGCATCTCATCCCATCCACCGGAAAAGGCCAGTTTGGCAACTCCGACTACCAAGGAAATCATGTTCAAGCAGACCAATGTGACCAGGGGAGCAAGCAAAACGGTTGATGTCTGGAAATCAAACTTACCCATCTGATACAGCTTAATTTGTTCTTCGTTGTTACCTTTATTTGTAGGCACAAAGCTGGATTTTCTCATGCTAAGCAGCTTTAGCAAGGTGTCCAAGGTTCCATACAATTGACATGTCACTGACTTGATCATCCATATTCTCAACTCGTTCCACCATGTGCGGATTTCTCCTCCCTTGATCATAACGTCTAAGAGATGTTTCAAGAGGAAGGAGAAGAAGATTAGCACCAAGACGAAGAACCCGGGGCTTGAAACCTACGGGACAGAGGCAAAGCACTATCAGAAGTTATGCCCTTTGGTTCTTTCTTTATTTTCAGTAGCCAGGATGATACGAAAAACTCACTTTCAGTTTTTTAACTAGAAATAGTTTTGGAGAATACTGAAAGGAAAAGGAAAAATTACAGTTTTCAGTCTCACGGTTTCATGACAATTCTATTCTGGTGTTCATGGTATTGATGGTGATACCTTAAGTCAAAATTTCTAAAGCGTATCAAACCAGGAAAATAGCTACGCTCGTTATCTTTTTTAAACAGAACTCCCATTTGTTGCCTAGTCAGCTTGATTACCCCAATTACTTTTCATATTTTAGCGTCACTACGGTCAAGAAATTGCAGGAAATTGTTTTTAACAATAAAGATCCCTCCCATCCCCTTGTGTGCACAAAAATTGGGGTTTCCATCTAAAAATCTAGTGAGTTTTTGTTTAACAAAAAACAAAATAAAGAAAGATAATGAGTGTTAATTAAATATTATCCTGTTTTGGCGCGGGAGAACATGTCCAAAGTCATGTGACTGACCGTGCTACGATTAGAACTACATGTGACATAAGTAATTCATCCTTGGAGGAATCTGTTTCAAGAAAATTTTGCTATTTTTTAAAACCATTTCAGAATGGTTTCTCAGAACATTTTGCCAGATGGGTGTTCGATTTCAACTTTTAACATCCAGTTTCTTGTTAAAAGTGCCAGATTAAGATTAAGTATAATTCTAATAATGCTATTACCTGAGGGTGCACTGGGATATCATGAAGAAGACAAAGCTGAGGTATGACTGCCAAGCACCAAGCAGGGGGGCAATAGAGAGAAAAGAAAGCAATCTACCCATAGCACATGCTTTCTAAAATATATATCCTCCAGAAGAGCCCATATACGAGGGGGCAGAACCTTGACAATCCTACCTCAAGCAACACAGAACTCCATCTTGTTCCCTGGACTAAAGTGTCATTCAGATTCGTTGTGCAGCTGCCCAAGAATGCTGGGTTTGAAGGATTACAATACACAGAAGTCCAGCCGTTGGAATGTAGGATGAAGCCAGTGCAGTAGTCCTCTGTCACAGATTTATACATGAAACCAATCTGTCATTAAAAGACACAATTAGATCTATGACTTCAATACACGTTGGATATTACTTAGCTTTTTAGAGGAAACCCTTATTTTCACATGTGTGGAGGTGTTGGAAGGCGGGGGGTTGCTCCATGAGGTTAGTACAAATAATTCTCTTGATTGCAATGAAGCCCAAATTTATAAAGAAATTGGAGTTAATGATTTGGGGAAGAGATTTTGGTTTTCATATAAAAAGCTACATGGAGAATGTATTGAAGTGAAGATCAAGAGCTTAGTAAGTGTTTATCCCATGCTGGTAGACTTTCAGCTAATGATATCAGTTCTCTTGGCATTTAAAATTTTTGGCATAGGCACTTTATTCTTTCCATAGTACTGATAAAACTTATTGATCAAGTTTTCAAAAAATCCTTGTGCAATGGGGCTGAATTATCTTCTTCAGGGACTAAGGTGGCTTTCAAGAATGTTACATTGCTTAAGGAGGAAGTTGGTTTGGGGATTAAAAAAGCCAAGGAGTCGAGTCTAGCTGTTATGCCAAGATTTACTGGTCCAAATTCTATGTCAACTTGGGCTTACTAGGCTAGAACAAATCTGTTGAGGCAAGATCAGCCTAGATTGCTAACATCCCTTGAAATTGTTCTTTGGGTTGGAGAAAAATTTTAATGTTGAGTGGAATTATGGAACCTTGGATGTAATGGGATAGTAGAGAGTTGAAATGTACTACATCTAAGGATTGTTTGATTTCTACTAAATCAGCTCCTGAGGCAGTCAGAGAAAAGGGTCCTAGAGATAGTAAACGGAAGCTTACCTGGTTTTGGGAATGTTGTAATGGGACAGAGCTTTATTACTTGGTTAGCAGTGAGGAAAGGCTTTCAACTTTGGATAGAGTGGCTAACTGGTGACCTGTCAGAAGTCAAATATGCTTCTTATGTGAGTTGGAGGATGAAACTCATATGTTTTTGCGGTGAAGGTTCTCCATTATTTGTGGGCTGCTGCTCTAAGGAATTGTAATGTTCACCATTTAGTTTCTAGTTGACCTAATATAGCCCCAGGGGCTAGTGCTAAATTTAAGGTAAATCTTCCTTTGCTGGCATTAGAAAAATAGCTTTCTCAACTCTTGCTTGTTTCATTTGTGTTGAGGGTTATGTATAGTAGTTATATTACATAAAAGGAAAAATGTCAAGAGTTATGTGAGGTAAGTATATCAGGCTATGCAAGGTAGGAAAAGATATTACTTGTGTTTAGGTTCAATGTATATGTAACTATACAATCATTATATTGCCGCTAGGTTCAATATATAAGTAATCACACAATCACTTGTATCGTCGGCTCTCGTATTCCGACACCCGTACGAGGTCTCTTACTTTGGCCAATTGTCTTCACAAGCTCGTCAGTTTTCAATCATTGTCTCTGGATCTATGTCATCCCAAGGTCATCTTTGATTAACTCTTGCAGATCGATAGCATCTGGCTATCGCACAACCATTATTAGTTATTATTGGTCTTCTCTGGCTCGTTAAAGGTTGTCTTTGCCTCACTTCACTCGTCTCTAGTCATTGCTCCCTCTTGATCATTCCTAGTTCTTTCTAGCTTGTCCGAGGTTGTTTTTGACTCACACATCTTAGGCTGTTTTTTCTTTAGTCGATTGCTGCTAAATAGTGCCAAAAGCATCTAGGGCTGAAACAAAGGTTTGCTCTATCCGAACCTCATAATTGAATCTGTTGAATATGCTTCTGGATCTATTCAATCTGCTTCTAGATCCGCTGGATCTAAGTAGTTGAGTTCAAATAGGTTTCAGATCTACGATCTTGGTAACATGGATACAAAATTCTTCAACTCTCCTCTACAAATCACCAATCGTAAGTTAAATAATGATAATTATTTCCAATGGTCCATTGCCGTAAAGGTTTTTCTTGGTGGGTTAGGAAAATACAATTATCTTATTGATGAGCCCTCAATATTGATTTAAAAACTATTATAGATTTTGATCAAAAAAAGGATGCTACTTGGAAACAAGAAGATTATTAGATTATGTTTGCATTATGGAATTCCATGGAACCTTCTATTATGATACTTGTATTAATTATACAAGTAATAAAAAGATTTGGGAGTATCTTCAGAGAATCTACACCAGTAATCTGTCTCGAATGTATGATGTAACAATGGAATATCAATCTCTTCATATGAACGGTACCAACCTTGCAGATCACTTCGCTAATTTTAGCCGTCTTCCAGAGGAGCATAATCGTTTGTTTCCTATCACTAAGGACATTGACACAATCCTAAAACAACGAGATCAACTTGATGTATTTCATTTTTTAGCTACTTTATTAACTAAATTTGAGCCCTTTGTTCTTAGATCATTGTAAGCTCATGACTTCCCAATCTTGAAGAAGTTTATTCTTGTGTTTTACGCTTCACCATCTCTTATTCATCATATCATCTCTCTACAGTTGAGAGATCTGCGCTTCTATTGGTAAAGGACAAGGAAGCCATAATGATGACCATAATAATAGAAGTAACCATGGTGGAAGAGGACAAGGTGGTCGAAACAATGGATGTGGGGGACCATGGGATGCATAATTGTAAGGACAAAACATGCAATTTCTGTGGATGACCTAATTATACCAGTGACAAGTGTTGGGATGTACATGGAAAACTTCCTCAATTTGTGAATAATGTATCCTCCGACATCGTTGAATCTGAAATTCATGCAGAAGCACCATCAACTACCTCATCGGTAGCCCATAGTGTGACCTTGACAATAGAAGAGTATGCTAAGTTTCTCTAGTATCAATTTGCTCAGCAGGGTTTTCTACCCATTGCTTCTCTTGCTAACCTAGGTATTTCTCATCTTTATTTATTTTCTCCCTTCTTTAACTCTCAATCTTGGATTCTTGATTCTGGAGCATCAAATCACATGGCAAGTAATCTCTAAATTTTATCTCCTATTCGTTTTTTTAAAGATTTACCTAATGTTACATTAGCTGATAGTTCACAGTCCAAGATTCATGGTATAAGATTGTAGCTCATTCTTTATATCTCTCTCTATCATTTGTCTTATATATTACAAAATTTTCTTTTAATTTGATGTCTATTAGTCAGTTAACAAAACAATGTCATTGTTTTATAACATTTTTCCCAAATTTGTTATTTTTCAGGATTTAAAGACGAGGATGAAGATTGGCAAAGGGCATGAATCTCAAGGTCTTTATATGATTAATTCGCCAACATCAATTGCTTGTTTAGCTCTCAATTCTGCTTCACCACTGCATATTCATTGTCCGTTTGGACATCCTTCTTTTGACAAACTGAAGATATTAGTTCATAGTCTGAGTCATGTCCAATTCTTGGAGTGTTAGTCATGTCAGTTAGGTAAGTATTATTGTGACCCTTTTTTCCTTAGAGAAAATAAGCACACAGTCCACCCTTTTAATATTGTTCACTCAGATGTTTGGGGTTCATGTCAAGTAGTGTTTAAATTAGGTTTTCATTATTTTGTTACTTTCATCAATGATTTTTCTTGAAAAACTTGCCTTTATTTAATAAAAGATTGTTCTGAATTATTTTTCATTTTTTGTACATTTTATTCTAAAATAAAAAATCAAATTGGCATCTTTATGCATGTTCTTTGAAGTGACCTATACTAAAGAATATTTTTCTCACTCATTTAATACATCTATGGGGTTGTACGGTTTGCATGATAAGGCAGGATAAAATAAACTTATCCTGGCTTATCACGCATTTGGTTGGCTTGTAACAAATCCAAATATGGATATGTATTAGCCTCCCACAAATAAACTATCTCACGGTTTGCGGGGGATAAATTTTATCCCCCCTGATAAAGTGGCGTTTTTGGACAACAATGTCCTTGCCGATTCACGTCGTGAAACTGGAAGGACTTGATGGAGGTGCTTCCTCTGCTAGTGTCAGGCCGCAAAAAGACAGTGTTCGATGTAAAGCTTGAGAAATTTGACATGGCTGCGAAAATTAAGATCATTAAAGAGGTTAGGGCTTTTATTGATTTCAAACTCTTGCTGCAGAGCAGGTTGACTAGGCCGCTAAGGATGACACAGAGGGAGGATGACGACTAGGCTGCCGACGCTTGTGGCCCGACGATGACGACTCCTGCTGACGCTCATGGCTCGACGACGATGACGACTATGGCCATAGAGCAGGACGACGTCTAGAAGGGAGGACAACGACGCAGATGGCTGGAAGGAGGTCAATTGGCCTCGATCCAGCTAAAAAGAGATTGATTGGGCCACCTACGACGACGCAGATGGCAATCCAAGCCGCAGGCCGGCTGGCTCAATCAGGCGATCCGATCCGGTTGGCTCCATCTTTATATATATGTATATATATATCTGAGGGCTTTTTGGTAAATTTCAATTTTATCCTACTTTTCAAAAATTTTATCTCATTTATTATTTGTTAAACCAAACATGTGATAAAATTTATCCCCCTGATAAATTTATCCAGTTATATCTTATCACTCTATATCCTATCCCTCCATCCGAATGTCTCTTATGAGTACTGATGGCATCATTCATCAGTCCTCTTGTCCTTATACACCTCAACAAAATGGGATTACTGAAAGAAAAGATAGGCATTTGTTAGACATTGTTCGTACAATAATGTTTCAAATGAATGTTCCTACTATTTTTTGGAGTGATGCTATTCTCACTACTTATTGCTTAATTAATCATATGCATTCTTCTATGTTATAAAATAAATCTCCTTTCTCCTTTCTTTTTCCTTATGAACCTTTATTCAAACTTCCTTATCATATATTTGGTTCGATTTTTTTTTGTTCATCAATTTAGTCCTCATTCTATCAAACGCATTTTCTTAGGATGCACTCGGTTTTCGAAAGGTATATAAGTGTTTTGACCCAATATCTCATAAGTTCTTTATTAGTGTCGACGTTACCTTTTTTGAATCCACTCAATTCTTTTTTACTTCCTATCCCTATCCTTTTCACTACCCTTATACATGTCACATATGCCCAACTCATATGTACATGAGCGTTTATTTAGTCCTAATTTGTAGGTATATATTTGGCGAAACATTAAAGTCCAGTGCACTCTTGATTCATGCCCTCCAACATCTTTTTCTCTATTTTTAGCTCTTTCATCTCCCTCCATCTTAGAAAAGGATCTTTCAATTACTCTTAGAAAAGGTAAATATACATGCACAAAGTATCATATTTCTAACTTTGTCTCTCATGCATCTTTGTCTCCTTCTTTTACCTTTTTCATCTCTACTATTGATTCTATCTCTCTACCTAACAATCTCAATGAAACTCTTTCACATCTTGGTGGAAGAAAGTAATGGATAAAAAGATTCATGCCTTACACCAGAATGGTACTTGAGAATTAGTCCCTCGTCCTTCAAGGAAAACTCTTGTAGGTTGCAAATGAGTTTATGCAGTTAAAGTTCTTACCAATGGCTCCATTGAATGCTTCAAAGCTCGTCTTGTGGCCAAAAGTTATACACAAATACATGGTTTGGACTATCTGAATACCTTCTCTCTAGTTGCCAAGATATCATCTATTCGTTTACTTATTTCTTTGGCAACATCTCTATCTTGGCCTCTCCACCAACTAGATGTCAAAAATGCTTTTCTTCATGGTGATTTCACTGAAGAGATATATATGGAGCAACTTCCTCGATATGTTGCTCAGAGAGAGTCTGGATGGGTATGTCACCTCAAAAAGTCTTTGCATGGGTTGAAAAAATTTCCTCGAACCTGGTTTGGTAGATTTACAAAGGCCATAACTTTATTTGGCATGTAACAATGTTCTGTGGATCACTTTGTTTTTCACTTATGTACATCTAGTAATATCATTCCTCTTGCAATATATGTTGATGATATTGTAATTACTAGAGCTAACAGCATAGGAATAGAAAAGTTGAAGGAATTTCTACAATCTTAGCTTCAGATAAAAGATCTTGACCCTTTGAAGTACTTTCTAGGAATTGAAGTTGCAAGATCACATCTTGGCATTGTTCTCTCTCAGCTAAAATATGCACTTGATTTATTATTAGACACTGGTATGCTAGTAGAAACTTGTTGATTCTCCAATGGATTTTAATGTTATATTTACTGAAGGCCAAAGAGATTTACTAAAAGATCAAGAACAATATAGAAGACTGGTTGGGAAACTAAACTATTTTACTGTCACTCATATTGACATCTCATTTGCAGTAAGTGTAGTTAGTCAATTCCTCAACTCTCCTTGAACTAGTTATCAGGACACAGTTATGAGAATTTTAAAATATTTGAAAAAATCTCCTGGTATGTGATTATTATACAAAAATCACAATCATCTCAACATTGTGAGATACACTTATGCAAATTATGCTAGATAATAGAAGGTCTACATCTGGATATTGTATTTTTGTTGGTGAAAATTTAATATCTTGGAAAAGTAAAAAGCAAAATGTAGTTTCAAGATCAAGTACTAATGTTGAGTACAGGGCCATGACATACATTACATGTGAATTGGTTTGGCTGAAACAGATTTTGGAAAAGCTTGGTATTACTCATACACAACCAATACAGTTAGTACGTGACAACCAAGTTACAGTTTATATAGCAAATAATCCAATTTTTTATGAGAGAAAAAACCATATTGAGGTACATTGTTATTTTGTTCAAGAGAAAGTGTTGTAAAAAATTGTTAGCATTGCTCATGTTCACTCTAGTGATCAGCTGGATGACTTATTTGCCAAAGTAATAAATGAGACTAGAGTGAAATATTTTTAAACAAACTTGAAACATATGATATACATACTCTAGTACGAGGGGAAGTGTTAAGTGTTATGTCTAGTAGTCATATTGCATATAAGAAAAAGATGTCAAAAGTTATGTGAGGTTAGTATATCGGGTTATGTAAAATAGGAAAATATATTACACGTATTTAGGTTCAATATATACGTAATTATACAATCATTATAAATAGGTGAGATAATGAGTTTGGGATAGACAGACTTTTCTCCTAAAATTCTAATCTTATTCTATACCTTTAACAATTTGCGAAAGAGGAATAAAAGACTATTCAAGGAGACTAAAAGGGAGGACAGAGCCAAATTAGTAATGCTGTTCTTAGCAAATGTATCTTTACTTAATCTTGGGAGGGATAGTTGTTTGGGAATCTCTGTTTTGAGAGGTATTGAGGACGGGGTATAACCCTTGTAATTTTAAATGCTTCCTATCTTTGTAAATAATTTACCAAAAATGTATGGGGGACCAAAAGTGTAATTTACCAAACATTTGGATTGGGGGGGTTTGAGAAAACAGTGCCCACCTGATTACCCCACTGTGTGTTTTCCTCGTAGTTAAAGGAGGCCAAGATCCTTGTCTCCTGGAGCAACGCATTCTCTGAGGTCTCACTGTCCAAGGGTTTGCCCCTGTAGCCCCTGCTTAGTGACTTTATGAACTCCTTTGAAGGACCAAAGCGTTCTTGGAGCTGAAGGAGTGTTGCATCTGCTAAAATTAAGACACTGGTGCTCAGTAAATCGATAGAGTTATCAAACACAAAAGCCAAGGCAAGGCTGCCCTGTTTAGTTTGTTTCGAAAACTTTGTTTACTCTTTTCTGCTTATCAAAAACAAGAAAAAAGAAAAACAATTTTAAGCAGAGAAATTTTATTTTGTGTTTTTAAGAAGGGTGTAGTCGTAATTATTCAGCAAGACTAGCAACAGCCAACAAGTCCACCCTCTTTCTTCCTCAGACCGAGTATTTACAGAGCAGAACCTGCCTTCCAGGTTGCGGCCACCGTACAAAGCTTTCCTTTTCAAGTAAAAGCCTGTTCCAGAGAGCATCGGTCCTCTAAGCCCATCCATTCCTAACCACCATTCCCAAGTCCAAACCAAATAAATAATAAAAGGAAGACATAACAGAGTACCATGCATTAATCGTAGTGTAGCCGTGGGAGAGTGGCAATGTCAGCTTTGAATCATACACGTTACTAGAAAATATAAACAGAAAAACAAGTTTCAAAAACTATTTGCAACAACAGATCATCAGAAGTGTTTTTTATCTGTCATTGTTCTCCGGAAAAAAAAAAATGTTTTAAGTTGGTTTACAAATGGAAAGTGTGGTAGAAAAGATACCTCGAAAACATATCTTAAACTTGCATCGTAGATGTCGAAGTTGCTAACGTTGTGAAACTTCTAGGGGAACTGAACAAAGGCGAGAGAGGGAGACAGTTGCCGATGGAGGTCAAAGCACATTGCTTGGCGGACGGACGTTTGGTTATGCAGTACATGTGACGGTCCAATATTAACACGTAGGGTGCGTTGCTTATAATGCTTGAGACCCGCATCTACCCCAGAGCATGGTTTTGATCAAATAAAATTAAAGAACGATCAAATTAATGCATTAAAATTTTAAAATATTTGAGAATTAAAAGTAGGGAATGAAAGTACGAGGAGTAAAGTGTAATTTAGCAGAGATAAATTGCTTCTTAATGCATGAAATTACTGTGAGTAAATTATTTTGTACAGAGAAAGAGGTGATATACCAGAACGTTAAGGGCACCTGCTTTAAAATGGTGTGGATGAGAGAGTTTTTTCTCCGAGAAACGTAGACTAGACGTGGCATGTTGGCTCCGTCGGTTGAACAACTTGAATTAATGTCTTTATCACTTATTATCTGCCAAATAATAAATAAATAAATAATTTGACTTCAATCTTTATATATATATATATATATATAGAGAGAGAGAGAGAGAGAGAGAGAGAGAGTTAAGAGAATAAAAATAAGTTAATCCATAGAGAAAAAGTAAGTCAAGAATAGTGGTTTAACTAATTGTATTTGATTTCATTAGTTGTTTTAAAAGAGAGGGAAATGATAAAAATACTTTTTCTTATTTTTACAAATTTTTAAATAATAAAAAAATAATTTTTTAAAGCAAACCAATAATAACAAAAATGAAACTACTTATTTTATTTAAACCGGGTTGTGGGATGAGGACCGCTAAAAAGAAAGCTAAAGGTCTTATTACATTATTGTCTGGTGATGACAATTAGAGAATGGGGTCATCTTCTAATATATCCCCTAACAGGGACCTTCCATGTAAATTCTCATTCTCATTCAAGACAATTTCACTGGCAGTGGTATATACCTCCATCACAGGTGGGCGGCTGACACTTGTAAATTCCCCATCTTCTTCTTCGTCAATGATTTTTCTCAGCCTCTCCTTGAACTCTTCATACTTCCTCTGCGTACACATTTCATTAGTAAGGCTTATTTTTTCCAGATCAATTTCCTAACCACATAAGCAAGAAATTAAACCCAATTACCGTCACTAAAACGGTATTTGAAATGAGATATTTTAAAATGGAGAGATTTTGTTTATTAAAATATAAAAAGATTTTAAGAATTAAAATTTAAATTTTTTGTACATATTTAAGTTTAATATTTAAAATTCCCAAATCAAGTTTCGGGAAACATATAATTCCTAAACGTTTAGACACAATAAATATCATCAAAAATTTTGAAATCAAATTCCTAAAATGTTGAGCTTGTGAAACATTCTTAAAATTTTTAAGAATTTAAAATTCTACGCTCAGAATTCCATAACTATCTAACACCTATAAATAAAATCACCCTTATTAGTAATTAATTCCAAGAATTGTAAGCAAAGTCTATTATATGCTTTACCAATTTAAGGGTTAATTTCACTAAAACCCTCTTAAACTAATTTTAAAAAATCACTTAAACCTCTAAACTATTAAAATATGTTTTACCCCCTCACTTTAACAATTCATTGGTGGTAAGGAGTTAATTAATTATGAACGACAGCTAACAGGAGTTAAACTATTTCAATTTTCATACAAAAAATTATGAATAACTTTTTAATTGTATGATAGCCACACACTTGTAGTAGATTCATCAATCTTACTTCGATTTCTTTAATCAACTCCTTATTGTATCCTCCAAACTTTTACTTTTTTTCTTTATGAATTGATATCACTTTGTTTTTGTCATCTAAAATGTGTTAATAAGTATGACCAATTTCTAGCTATTTTTTTTACATATTTCCAATCCAAGTCACTCCAAATATTTGCATCCACCTCCATCTTTCTATAACGAAATCATAATATTAGATGAAAAAAACAAAAATTAAATAAAAACTCAAAAAATAAAAAATTACTTACAGTTTAATTGTTACATTCAGCAAATTTTCTAATCGGATTTAATTTTGTATAAGATGCTCATCTTGATACAGGTTTATCGGATTTAATTTTGTATAAGATGCTCATATTGACATAGGTTTATTACAATTGTAATACAATCGGGAAAAATTACTAATATAATATCTTGATCGTTAACAAAAATTGCAGACTTCTCATAAATTTATTGAAAGAGAACTGCTTGATATTTTTTCCAATTTTTTTAATTTTAATAATTAATATTAAGTAAAAAATTTGGGATAAAAATACCCAAAAATTAAGAAATTATTGAAATATGAGAAGAATTAAGAGAGAGAAGTGCAATGAAAGTAATTGGATGATAAATGTATAAAAAATAAGATTACAAATATATATATATATATATATATAGAAGTTCAAGGGCATTTTAGTCCAAAAAATTTAATAGTTTAATTCTAGTCAACCATGGCCTGTAATTGCTAATGTGAATAATTTTTAAACAGTTACTACCAACATTTCATTAGAGTCAAGAGGTAAATGATACTTTAGTAATTCAATAACTTAAGTAATTTTTCAAGGATAATTTACAAGGTCTAATAAAGTTAATCCTAGAGAAAAGCGAGAGAGAGAGAGAGAGAGAGAGAGAGAGGGAAAAGTTTTGTCCCACTGAGTACCCACTACTTTAAATTTTGAAGTGAATTTACTAACATAATTTATTTATAGATTCAATTTTTGTCTTTTTTATTTAAGTTTTTAATATATAAAAAGAAAATAAAAATAATATGATAAAAATTATTTTCTTCATTTCAAGTTTACTTAAATAATATTTAACTCTTATTATAAAAAAATACTTTTTCTTTTTAACTAATTGTTAACTAACAGTTATTTAATAGTTTTGTTAAAAAATATGTGAAGGTAACCTAATATCATATTTCTTGATTATCTATTCAATTAAAAATTAAAATATAATTTAATTATTTAAAATTATATTTTTTAAATTTATTATTTTTAATTTAAAAATAAAAATCACTTTTTTAGTTATTTAATTTCATTTTTTATTTTATTTTTAAACTACATTCAGCTTTTTTTAAAAAAAATTTAAATGATACTCACCTATTCTTATTTTAATATTTAACTAAAATTTTAAAAAACTATTTAAAAATTAAAATTTATAAAAAATTAAATTTTCATAAGTTAGAATTTTTTATTTTTTTTAAACTAAAAATAAATTTTTAAATAAATTAAATAATATTTTAATTTTTAATAAGATAGGTAACTAAACTATGTAAAATAGAATTATTTTTATATTTTTTAATAAAAATAATTAAATAATAATTAATTAATAGTTAATTAATAAGAAAAAATATTTTTTATTGTGAAAATAAAATTAAGTATTATTTAAATAAATCTGTAAATAAGAGAGTGTATATTAACCAAAATAATATTACATTTTTTATAATTTAATAAAGTTCTACTCACTAATATGAATCGCCAATTAAATGGTAACAGTTTTTTATTATAAATAAGGGCCAAATACATAATCAAATTCGTATTTATATATAATAAAAACTATTTTATAAATTTGTTAAAACTACCGTGCAATTACCAAATATCGAAATTGTTAATACTATTCAAATTAAGCAAACCTCAATCTCCGCTATTTCGTCGGCCAATTCCTGCCCACCACCGACACTTCTTGAGCCGCAAAAATAAGCTCCCGGGCACGCAGTCCCGTTCTTGCAGAACGGAACCCACCACCTCGCAAAACCCCAAGCCTCCTTGAAGGCCTTCAACGTTAGAGAAGAACCCCCGTCGTCGGAAAGATACACCGTGAGCTTCTCCGGTGGGTAGTCGAGGCCCGACGCCGACACCACCGTGTTCATCACCCCCACTGGCGGTTCCCTCCTCGGGTCCGCCGTGCAAATGAACACGTCCACTGCCGGCAGCTCCTCATCTGCCGGCAGCCTTGTCGGAAAAGCTTCACGGGAAACCGGACGCCAGAAGAACGCCTGTTTGAGTAGCCAGAGGAAAGAGAGAATCAGCTCGGCGGAAAAGACGGCAGAGAAAACGGGTGGTGGGAGTGCGAGAGAGGTTGGATCAGACAATCGGAAGTAAATCCAAGAGGCGAGGAGGAGGAGGTGGAAGAGGGTGTATAACCGGTTCACGGTGGCCCAGTGGGCGTGGACAGTGAGGTGGTGGAGAGGGAGAGACTCCATTTTTTTTCTATTTTTATTTTTGGGTCTGTAAGTGTTGGGGTATTTGAACTGAGGAATACGAAGGTGTATTCAAAGGTTGGACGGTTGGATTAGACAGATAATGAATATCAGGTTGAAATTCAACTGCCCATTCTCAGTGGAGAAACGAAGGTTGATGGGTGAACCTTATCTATTTCAAATTAATTTTTTAATTAATTTTTTTTTTTTTTTATCAAACGAGACCATGTTAGACTACTTTTTGCTCTTCTTCTAAGGCATGTGGAAGTAATTTAGATCTTATTAAATAAAAAAGCAGATTTAGAAAAAGAGAATTTGGAAAAAAGTAAATTAAAAAATAATTTTTAAAAATAAATTTTAAAAAGTAAATTCTATTATTTACTTATATTAAATAATAAAAATCGATTCTAGAGGAGATACCTAATTTATTTTTCAAATTTATTTTATTTTATATTATAAACTGCAATGGGGTGTTTAAAGCAGGCTTATCAAAACCACCCCTTGTCGAGATTTGACCAAATCAAAATCACATAAAAACTGGGGCTACTACACCTTTCCTTTAAAAAAAAGAAAAAAATTACCCCACTTCACACGAGAATAAATGAAAATAGGACACCTAAATTTGTTTGAAAACCGGCATCCATTTTATATATGACAATGACATGAGCGACTCTTCTTTGTTCATTTTACAATTTTTATTTTCTAATAAAAAGAGAATATGCGCACTAGTCTGCAAAGCAAGGCCAATATGGATTAGAGAATTTGGTCTCACAATATGATGGAGGTGAGCAACTCTTTTATCCAAACATGTTCAGCCATCTGGCTTTCCATTCAACCGCAGGAGATTTTGATTCTTCCAAACCCATCTTCATACAATGCATTTACAAGTAGAAAGTTGTCACAACTCCTTGATTTCAATTCATTCAAATAAAGTTCTCCATTTATTTAATCCCTTTGTGCGCAGCCATTGCTGATTAATTTGGAACAGTGGAAATGTGTGGGTTAGACGCTAGAATTTTTAGTAATTGGTTTTTATTAATTTTATATTTTATGAAATTGGCTGAATAAACACTCTAGTGTCCGTGAAACTCATTTAATATTAAAAGATTCAATGGATTGGGAGTCACTTACGCATGATTTATGTTCTGTATGCTAAATCCTAGCCGATTGCCACGGCCCACACTCAGCTCACAAGCAGTAGTAGGATTTACCAACTACAATAAGTCTCACAACACCAAAATATACTTAAAGTACTTATCATCAGATAAATATAATTTGTCATCTAATAACCAAAACACAGCAATTAGAATCTATCTGAGAGTACTGGGAAGTTATTCTAAAATACGATAGGGAAAAAGATACAAAAAAAAAAAGAGTGCTCGTACAACAATCGAATCCATAACTATCAGCTTTGACTCTGACATGCTAACCAAGATAGGAACAACAAGACAAATCTGGAATAAATAAGAAGGGTGAGTCGCGAAACTTAATAAGTAAAGATGATACGTAATTTATGCATGTTGAGATATGTATTATGCCATAAGTCTAAAACCATACATATATATAGTGAGCAGTAACACATCAAATAAGTATGTGAGCATATCATCAACACTAGTCATCATATCGTATCATCAGGCCCAAGGCACCCGCACGCTATGGCCCACCGTCCACTGGTCGAACCCCTAGCATCCTAATCACATCACATCACATCACATCACATCAGGCTCAGGTAGGGGTGAGCACGGGCGGGTTGATGTTAAAAAATTAACCCGACCTAACAAGGGCGGGTGACAAAAAAATAAAACTGAACTTACCTAATTATCAATACAAACCATGCAGTTCGACTTGATTAAATGCGGGCGGATTAGCAGGTGGATTGGCGGGTTAATGTATTAGATTAATTAGCACCAATTTCAAAAATAGAAACCAATAATCTAGCACTTTTGTATTCATAGGTTATGATAGGCTCAAAATATACTTTAACAATGCACATTTTAGCAAGCAGGAGGATTTCCCTTGCCAAAATTAAAATAGAAACCAATAAGAATGCAGGGCTTTTGTGCACAAATAAAAAAATTGCAAATGGTATGGCAATTGGGGAGTCATAGCTTAATTCCTAGCAGGCCAGCCAAACTTCAGGTATAAAGCTCAATCATTTAAGCTTAGTAATATTGTGAATAACTGCCAAAAGAAAGATTGCCTCCAATATGTCTAACACTTAACTCGCACTATATTTTAGTTATGCAATGCAAGTAATAATAACTACTGAAAGAGTGCATTTTCATTGGACCTACGAACTTGCCACTCTCACAAAACCATTTACTGAATAAAGAATATGCATTAACTTCAACTAGTTGGCATTGTGGGTATCTGATCTCAAAAAAGAGTAAATAAAAAGAAAGAAAAAATTCTGTCAAGGGAGATCAACAATACAATTTAGGAAAAAAAAAAACTACCCAACAAGCATTTTAAAGAAAAACCTGGAGCTAAAGAGTATGGATAGTTTTTGAGCCAATGCCTTGCATAAAGATGTCTTGCCTGTCCCAGGAGGTCCATGTAGAAGAATGATGTTGTAAATGATGTAAAAGGATCAGCAAAGAATTTTCCTTGCCAGAATTAAAAATAAAGAATTCCAGTCTTGACAAATTTTCAACCTTCAGAGTTTAGATTTATTCTGGAAATTTTTGATCAATAGCACAAACAATTCAAGAAAAGAAAAAGGAATCATAATTGCTAGTGTAAAAGCAACTATGGGAAACATTAACAGGTGACTGCTTCAGTGTGCAATTTGATCTGGTTAAACATAATCAGTGTATTAAACTTTGTATGTGGAAGTACAACTCATATTCACAACATCATGACTCAATATCACATAGCAATTGGAAATTATTTTAAACTCTTGTCACGCAATGTAGGCAGACATGGACAGGATTTAACTATCTTATGGTACATTTTGTAAGTTAGATGCCATCAAGAAGAGCAAGCAGACACAAGATAACAGCAAATCACTAGGTTAAAAGTGAGATGCTAATTTTGATGGATGAAAAAAGAGTGAACTACAGAAATCTTTATATGCAGTTGCAATGATCATTTTTCTTTCTAAAAGGTTCAACACTTTGAATAGATGTAAGGGCTTATATATAGAGAAGCAAGCAAAATTAATATCCTTTCATTGTAATGTGTGCATCAAATGAATCAAAACAATGCTGAACGAAATATCTATTCATGCTATAAACATTTGAAGTCTTATGAGCAAATAATTCTTGATATAATAGATATTATTTAACTTTGCTTTGTGGTTGGTCCAATTTTCTACAAGTACCTTCATCTCCTTTTCTTTGATCTTGCTTAATCACCTTTTCTTTTTCCTCATCTTTATCACCTGCAAAAGTTTCAAGCTGATCAAGCCAGAACTGACTTCTTATTCTCTCGTAGCACTAGTTTATCACATTCAATAAGAAGAAAACATATACATCTCTGTTCTCACTCAGCTATTAGAAGAACTACTTACAACTAATAATTCATCCAGACCTTCTATCAACTACATGTCATCTGTAATATATCAAAACCACAAACATTTAAGTCAAAAACAAGATAAAAATGTAATTTTTCAAAGCAAACCTATCAGGATTTGCTACATTTCCAGCTGTTGTAATTCCAGCCGACTATCTAGGCCTACTTTCAAATGTTCCAGTATTGAATATATAGGCCATATACTACAAAATTAGGCCTTGCAAAACCAGCACTCAGTCACAAAGACATAAAAATCTGATGTTTAGCTTACATCCAAATAAGAGAAAGAAAACATATAAAATACTAGAAATATAGATAACCAAGTACAACTATTATCTCAAAATACAGTTCAAGAACTCCTAAACTTCTACAATGTCAATAGCAATTCTTGATTCTTCATTCCCAAGTAGGTCAACTTCAAATCAAAGCACCTAATAAGTCATTGAGTAGCCCACAAAGTATTATATGTTAATAAGAGTTGTAAATTGATAAAAGAATTATGTAATTCTAAAATTGAATGAAATAATCACCTACCACTTCTTCAAAGGTTGAGTCATTCAATAGTAACTTGCGATTTGCTACTTGAAGCACCTGAATGAAATTCTAAAATTTAAACAAAGCTCAAGCTAATTATTTTATATTGATATAATAACAAATAACTAAGTAAAAATAGAATAATCAAAAAATTGAAAGAAAATAATGTTAAATTTACCTTGAATAATTTCCTCATACTTCTCCACTTCTTTAAAAGGCACTTCTTTCATGGATTCTTGAATATCAATTGTGCTTGAATTTTGCCTTAACCAATTCTGACAGCATACAAGAGCCTCCACCATTTTAGGATTAAGAGAACTTCTATATGGATCAAGAATGCGGCCACTTGTACTAAAAACTGACTCAGATGATATTGTAGAGACCGGAATAACCAAAACATCTTTAGCTAATTGGGAGAGAACAGGAAACCTAGCTGCATTATCCTTCCACCATCTTAAAATATCAAATGAATGCATATCCTTTTCACACTTTTCTTCCAAATATTTAGCAAATTCAGATTTTGTCTCACATTCATCTTCCTCCAACTCTTTTGCAAATTGAAAAGCCAAAGATTTGCCCGTCTCCAAATTCTCATCCATATCAACATTAGCAACATTTTGATTTGATCTTGGAGACAAATTCTCACTACTTTGACAAGGACTACATTTTTGATAAAACTCAAACAAATGAACCAACACTTTTTTCACTTCTTCTTCCATGGCAGCAAATCTTATGATATCATTATTATAAACTTGGTTAAAACAAAACCTCACAATTTTCAATTTATAACGTGGATCCAAGACAGTGGCAACATATAACAAATGGTTCATCTTGTCCAAATTTTCTCAATATTTTAAAAACTTTGACTGTATTTTCGATGCCATAAGACACACCTTGAAATCATTATGTTTAGACAAAGCTTTCAATCTTGTGTGGACAGCCACCAATTCTTGCAAACACAGGTTAGAAGTAACATGTAATGAACCTGAAAATTGCAAGGTAACATCGTAGAAAAGCTTCAAAAACTTTACAAAAGATCGAGCAACATCCCAATCATTCTCAGTAGGTGGGTCAATGTATTTGCTATCCTTTCCTTTTCCTCCTCTTTCGTGACTCTCATTTAGTTCATCATCTTCAAAAATCTGATCTCCATTACCTTCATCATCATCTTTGTCACCAAAAGCAAAGTATGTCCTATAACTTAAATCTTCCTCCTTGAGTCTCTCAAAAACTTTTTCAAACTTTATAGCTGCCTCAAGCATTAAATAGATAGAATTCCACCTAGTCTCAATGTCAAGGCAAACTAGACTCTTACTTTCAATTTTTTTAATTTCAGCACAGATTCTAAAGGCTTCAAGTCTATTGGGAGATGAACGCACATATCTTACAGCATTTCGAATCTTAAGAACTGATTCATTTTGTTGCTTTAAACCATCTTTCACAATCAAGTTCAAAATATGTGCACAATATCTCAAATGAAGAAATTCATGATCCAAAAGTGTGGTTTTCCAACCCTTAGTATTCTTTTTCAAATGATTGATTGCACTATCATTAGAACTTGCATTATCAACTGTTATTGTCAACAAATGGTCTATACCCCAATCTAACAAACAACTTTCAACCATTTTACCTATTGTCTTACCTTTGTGGTTAGGAATCACACAGAAACTCAAGATTCTCTTTTGCAGCTTCCAACTATTATCAATCCAATGTGCAGTTACACACATATAATTTATATTTTGGATTGAAGTCCATGTATCAATTGTAAGACAAATACGTTGTGACTTTAGAAGCTTTTTAAGCTTTTTCTTCTCATTAAAATAAAGTTTCATGCAATCCCTAGCAACATTGAAGCAACTTGGAGGGGTAAACTTAGGTTGTAAACTAGTTACAAACTTTTTAAACCCCTCACCTTCAACAATTCTGAAAGGAAGCTCATCAATAATAACCATCTCAATTAACGATGTTCTACACTCTTCATAAGAATAACTCACAGCTTTAAGAGAGAAAAAAGAAGAGCCATCACCTCCTTGTTTTCCAAAAGTAAGAGTTTTTTGTTTTTCATCAATTTTCCTATAAGGATATTTCTTGCATTGAAAGTTTAAATGGTTGATCATGTTACCTGTCCCATGTAACTTTGGATGAGCCGCATAATCTTGACCACAATAATTACAAGCTGCCCTCGGGTTTCCATTTTCCTCAAACCTCTTAAAATGATCCCAAACCCATGAATTTTTCTTGCTTCCAATGGTTGTATCTTGTGTGTCATTGGATGGAGTCACTTTAATATGTGTAGCCCTTTTCCTTTTTCTACAAGTGTTAGGTTTCCAAGAAGTTGGACCTATAGGTGGCTTGGACTTTGTTTCATCAGCTACTAAATTATTTTTCTGATTTCTAGCTACCTCCTCTTCATTCTCCATCTATAAATCAAAAGAAAAAGACATGATAATATTGAGGTTCCAATATTTTGGCTACTTAGGAACTAGACATGATAATATTGAGGTTCAATCCAAAATTTAAAATTATTATACCATTAGGTAATTGCAAACATAGAAGTTAACACTTTACTTTCCCTCAAGAATCCTAGTCCCTAAGTTAGCATAAGATTGTGATACATTTCCTCCTAAAATATTTAACATAAATATAATAAAACATGAAATAATACAAACCTAATATTCGTATATCACAATCTAAGAAAATAAGACTCGATCTCAACATTGTTTTCTCTGATGATGCATAAGCCATAAATTTTCCTCATTAAAATTAATCAAATGGAATAAAAATTTTCATCACACAATTTTATACAAACATAAGACACCAAACAGAACCAAATTCAAATTTTAGCCACCATCTTTGTTAGTACAAAAAATTGCAGAGCATCAATTCTAATCTTCTTTGAAGTAGCAACTATAGGCTCATTAAGGAGATTTTGGACTTATATAATTAACAAAAATAAATAATGCACAAGAAGCTTGATAAAATGAGAGTTGTTTCTTACACTGTCCACCACAACCACAACCACAGAACCACTTCGTATAAGGGTATCCACAAGACTCAGAGCTTGTTCACCACAATCTGGTTAGGATAGAAGCAAATTTTCAGTACTTACACCAATGGTCTGAGCAAGTGCTGGATCAAGAGCATGCTCAACATCCACAAAAACACAGTAACCTGAAACCAAGATGAGAATAAATAAATAACTTATTGAAGCTAAAATTTTTTTCATCAATTAGAAGATACACAAGCTGGTGCCAAAATCATCATAAAGATAATTCCCAAAAACAATCAATAGGAAGATAATTATGAACTATAGTGCTACTAATGCCTCCACATGCTTCCATTTTTGTTCCATATACATTCTAGAGAACCAAAAACAATTAATAGAAAGATAATTATGAATTATAGTGCTACTAATGCCTCCACATGCTTCCATTTTTGTTCCATATATACATTCTAGAGAACCAAAAACTTGTATTCGGTTGAATTCCATAGAAAATATGCTATTGCTTACCAAAATATGAAAGCATTTTCCCCACTTCTACAGGATCCATTAAAAAGGACAAGTTATTCAGGACATATTCTTTCTGCCAAGCAAATTGATGATTGCAAGAAAATTGTGCTCATTTGATAAAGTTTTACCAATCATATATAGCTGTATATTACAACTCTTTCCTTGAAAGTGGTATTTCTCACCATTCTTACTTTGAGGAAAAACAGGTAACTAACAGAAACAAATGAATAAAATAGAATCACATGGATTGGATGACTATGTCCATTAGAAACTTAAAATGTATAAGCATCTAGGAAGAATCTCTTGAATCAAAATATTACTATCCATCCGTATAGAAAGTGTCTTTTCCAGTTATAAGTTTACTGGTTTAGTTAAGCGACCTGGGCATTTGTTTAACCAAGTAGTTTAACTTTCTTAATTTTTCCTATCTCTTCTTCTTCCCTTCTTCTTCCCTTGTAATATATTATAGATAAAGCTAGGTTTAATCTTATATCACTTTATATTTTTCCCTGTTTCCCATACCCTGGAGCATCAAATGCAAAACAATTTATCTCACTGGGATGCTTTTTCACTCTATTATTTCTCATAATTATTGCTACAACATCTGGTGCTTCTAAAGTTTTTAGTATTATAGTTGGCTAGCAACTTACTATGGAAATTGTTAATTGGACTAGCATGCGGTAGCTGTGGTTGATGGGAAACTTTACATTTTTGGTAGAAGTCGTAATGGTCGGTACCTATTAGATGTTCAGGTAACGGACATCCCATCCCTTTTTGCTTTTCAAATTCCCTATTCTCTTGTGATAATTAGATTCTTGTTGTAGGTTTTGGACCTTAAAACTCTGACATGGTCTACTCTGAAACTGAACACTAAACCAAATACTGATAAAAAGAATGTTTCTAAGGAAGTACTTCCAGCAACATCTGGTCACAGTATGGTAAGATATTGTAGCAAAATTGTTATATCCCATTTGTTTCCATTTTTTTTTCATAAACTATTTCTGCGTCTGTTATGCTCATCCCTTCGTCAATTTGTTAATTTATATGCTTTTGATGTGCAGATTAAGTGGGGAAACAAACTTCTTCTCCTTGGTGGTCATTCAAAGAGTGCTACTGATAGTGTAACAGGTTTGTTTTATTGAGAACCTTTTCCATATTGCAAATGATGCTCTTTGATCTTGATTTGAATTTTTTTCCTCTCAAATTTTCTTGTTGTAGTGCGGTTCATTGATTTGGAATCGCATCATTGTGGTGTTGTGGAGACCTCTGGAAAAGTTCCGGTAGCTGACTAACTTTTTGGACTGCTAGTTTTGATTTTTTTTTTTTGGACATTTGTGCTTGTGCATTTCACTTTCTTATTGTCTTGGATATTTTATCAGCAAAGAGAATAGGTGATTCATCTAATTTGTCTTGATTGCTTTTGGATGGTTGATTATGGGTGTACTTTTAGGAAGCGCGTGGTGGGCAGTTTGTAACAGTGGTTGGTTTGAGGCTGTTCATGTTTGGTGGTGAAGACAAGCACAGGCGACTACTGAATGATGTGCATGTTCTTGATCTAGAGACAATGACTTGGGATTTTATGGAGACTAAGTAGGTATCTATAATAATTCTATAGGTGGTAGTGTAACACTGTGATGCTTCAGAGAGGATTCTGCAGAGCTTTTTGTTTCTTTAATTAGTGTTTGCCTTTTGTTTTCATAGGCAGACACCTCCTGCTCCCAGATTTGGTCACACTGCAGCGGTGCATGTAGAGCGTTATCTCCTAATTTTTGGTGGATGTTCTCATTAATAGCTAATGCATGAAAAACAAACAGCTAATCCATAAACTGCATAACAAGAGAATCGCTAAAAAAATGTTCCCAGAATCGATTGTAGTTGAAATACTAATATACGTACACAGCATCTTGGAGAATCAACAGCATATGGGAAAGAAGTTTACCGGGGAGTATGGCTGTCGCAAGAGACGGAGAAGACCAGAATCGACGAGATGAGCAAGGCTTGAGAGCTCGGAATCAAAGCCGACCGGCGAGTGGCAATAGAATAAGGCAACTCCAGCGCCTACGAGGGAAGGAGCAGGATGAGGAAAATGGGAGTGGGGGGGGGGCGACGAGGGTTACAGAGGGAGAAGAAGAGAAATGGGAGAGTTAGGGTTTTTTTGTTAGATGAGATAGTATAAAAATAAAAATAAAAAACATATAAAAACATTATAAGCGGGTCGGACGGGTTTATGCGGGTTTGAAATTTTTTGACCCGCCACCTGCCCGCTCACAGGCGGGTTGAGAACATTTAAAACTGTTAAGAAAAAAAAATTAAAACAAAATTGCGAGTCACGGGCGGGTCGGGTTGAGCATTTTTTATGCTCACCCCTAGGCTTAGGACACTCCTCACACGCTACGGCCCACCGTCCGTCGGCTAAGCTCTTGGCATCCCAATCTCATCATATCACCAGGCCCAAGGCATTCCCTGCACGCTATGGTGCATTGGTCGCTGGCTGAGCCCTTGACATCTCAAACACATTATGACAGTGCGCAACATGTCTGCGGCCCTTGTTGCCTCATACGTGACTCAAGCCGACTCATCACTGGATGCTATGGATTACCGTACTCTAGCTGAGTTCCTGACATCCTTAAATCATATCACACACTACCATCCTCACATGTGAGTCAAAAATAGGTATATGTATGCCTACACAGTCAATATCTCAAAAACCAGTATCATCATATCAACATAGCTCATAGATAGTTCATAGACCACATAACACGTATCCCAAGTGTAACATATAACTAAAATATAGTGTACGAAACCACATAATCTTCATGCTAAAAAACACAATATGAAAAACACATGTATAGGAAGAGTATCATCACTCATAGTATAGAAGTCGAGCCAAGAAGGAAGTCCTGATCACCTGCACCTGACTCACTAGTTTAGGTGCACCTCAGTTGGCATAACTATAAACAAAACATACGAAATCATCACCAACACCAAAACTATCATAAGAAATGGGCTCGACAGCCTAAAACTGGCCTCAAATCCCATCCCAGCATTTTGACACGCATCTTGAGGCATCACTGCCCAACATTAGGACCCACATGACTCACGAACACTCAACAATTTTACTCAACTACCCTCGAGTCACAGTGCACCAGCCTCAAAACCCTTGAACCACAGTGAACCGAAATCAGCCTCCTAAACCCTCAAACTGGCCTAAACTACTTAAAACCAAACTAAACCCGCCATGAAACTCTCAAAATTGGATTGAACTGGTCCCAAAACCTTAAGAACAGGTCTGAACTGGTCAAGAACTACCCAAAATAGGGCTAAGCTGGCCACTTGAACCATTGAACTAGCTTGAACCAGGCTAGTTCAATCAAAAACCTCAAATTTCCAATCGAACCAGACCTCCTCGAACTCCCGGACCAAATCGGTCCAACAGATCTTTCTTCCTAAATCCAAAACCAACTCAACTTCCCAAATCTACGTTAATTTGACCACTAAACCGACTGGTCAAATTCTCTGGCCGATTCAGTTAAACCCCCTTTTATATTAATATTATTATTTTTATTTAATTTTTTTCACCTAGTTTGAGTTAACCTACTGGATCAACTCAGCCTAGTCAATTCTTTCTGGCCAGCCCGCGACCTAGGCTTATGGGCCCATGACCTAGCCGAGCCAAACTTGGCCCAATCAGGCTGCCCTAGCCAAGGTGGGACCCAGACCCTCTTCGGGTCCCATCTCTTTTGCTTAACGACCCGACGTTCAAACCTGGTTGCAAGCCTGACTCTTGCAACCGAAAAACTAGGAAAGAAAAACTAAAAATTAGAAAAAGCAAAAGCACACCTATATCAATTGATGCTCCAAAACCCCAAATCCAAACTAAGCAAGCCTCAAGACAACTTTCAATTAGAAAGAAAAGCTACCAAAAAGCTCCAAAAGCCCAAAAAGCCATTAGATAGTTCGTGAGCTCTGTTGGCTTAAAAACTTGAAATCTCACTCTCTCTTTGGCTCAAACCTTGAAACTAACCAAGGAGTTTGGCTCATTTCTGAGCCTTACACACCCCTAAGAGAAAAAATCCAACAAAAATCAAGTCAATGATGAAGATTTTGACAGGATCTAACCGGGTGCGCAATGGATCTGCAGATGATCCATCCTGTTCAAATCCAATCCATGAAATTCTAATTTCTTTCACTCAAGCCCCTTCTGGATTTTTAATTGAATCCCTGATTCATTTATTCCTTTCAATTTGGCCCCCGTCTAACCCCATTGAGTCCTGAACTTTCCAAACTTCCTAATTTCGCCCTAGAACTCCTAATTTTTACAATTATGCCCTCTCAATTTACAAATTTACCACCAAAACCATTAATTTGTGCACTTGGCCCCTAATTCCCCAAATTAATTAAATAAAGCCTTAATAATTCTATTTAGGGTCATTACAACAACTCAGGGTTATGTGATAGACAGAATTTATGTCACTTTTCTAAAAATAAGACATAATCCCCATTTTAGTTTATACTAATTTCAAGCAGTTCACTATTCCATTGAAGTATCAATTATTTAAAGTAGAGTTATATTAGAATATCCTACTCGTGCGAAATTAATTTATACATTCTTTAATTCGATTTGATTAGTCAACAACGAATAGTTATAAGATGTATATTTTCTTGTTTTACATAGAATAGTCAAATAAATTAGTTGGGGGAGAAGATTTAATAGGCCAAACTAAAGTGAAAGAGGGAATCTAGTTTCAAAATTAAATAATTTCGTTAGGAATGGTTATAGAACAAATAATTAAAAGAACTTCATTCAAGACGCTTTGTTCATTGTGATATGATGGAGAAATATACGTCATTGTCAAGGTAACCTGCTCAAACTCAAGATTTTAGGAAAGCTATTCCAACGTTTTGTAGTTGACCAGATAAACGTGTCATTGTCAAGAAATAAACTTTGTTAGTTTTTTTATGAAAGCATTCTATGTTTTTTTTTTTCTTTCAATTTTGGACCCCTGCGGTTTACATTTAATGATCAATTTGGTTCACTTAAGAGGAATTTTACCATTGATTTGCTTTCTCAAGTATCACCTCACATTTAAACTTATATTCACGGCTACAGCTCTTTTATTTCTAATCAATTTTTATTTTTTTCCTTTTAGAATATAAGGATTCAATTTCTTTGAGAAACCAAACCCTAATTTCTTTTAGGTTGCATGCTTGCTTATCCAGCAAAGAAATCCAATTCTTTTCGTTCGGCTATTTTGGTACTTAAAAAAAAATGGCCAAAAGAACCACCTTTATGCAGGGGTTGAGTTTGGGAAATATATTTCAACCTCAACCTTGTGTAATTTAAAAAAAATTAAATGAAGTAGGTAGAAGGGTTAGAAAAAAATTTCATATTTTAGTTCTTTAATGTTTATATTAGTATTATTGTTTATTTTACGATGTGAGATTAATTCTATTTAATGTATTATAACTACTTTTTTCAAAAAGTGCACATTTTCACATATTTGAATTTAGTCCTTTCTCATGAATATAAAAATATTTTATTACTTATATTACATTTATTGGGTATTTGATATTTAATTATAATATGTTTTATATTTATTATATAATCAAATAATAAAATATACATTTTCTAAACTTATCTATTTGAAATTAACTTTTTCTAAATTAATTTTGTCAAAAGAGGCCATGTTAGACTACTTTTTTCTCCACCAAGGTATATGAAAGTAATTTAGATCTTATTTGACAAAAAGTAGGTTTAGAAAGAGTGAATTTAGAAAAAGTAAATTAAACAAAATAATTTTTATAAAAGTAAATTTAAAAGGAGTAAATTTTATTATTTAAGTATATTAAATAATAAAAATAAATTATAAATAAAATGCCTAATTTATGTTTTTAAATTTATTTTATTTTATTTTATAAATTACATTGGGTGAGTTTTGAGTAGGTTTATCAAATCCAGCCTATGCCATAGAGGGATTTGACTAAATCTAAATTACATAAAAACTAGGCTTACCACAATGGAGATTGGAATTGTAGTAAAATCAAGGGTGTCCTTCACGTAACCTTAATTTATAAGCTTTGTGTCATCCTTTTCCCAAGCCGGAGTTGGGATTGGATATTATTGTTTGGCTAACAAAAAGTAATGGAAAGTTCAGCGTTAGAAGTGCCTATAAGTTATTGCAAGTTAATAACTTAGCACATAACTCTCATGGGTGGAACAAAATTTAGAAGCTTAAAGTGCCCGGAAAGGACAGGGTCTTTACTTGGCTTATTCATCATGAAAAATTTGCACATTAATCAAAGAAAGTCCAACTGGAGTGGTAGTCATCCAGGTTAGAGTTAGTGTGGTGCCAGAGTTGAGACACTTCTCTATGTCCTTAGTGACTGTCTGACGACTTCTCAAATTTGGAGAAAGTTGGTGCCTTTAGCCATTAGGGCCAACTTGTTTATGTTGAAGGGCAAGAAGTGATGCCTTACTAACCTTCTATTGCCCTTGTGCAAGGATTGAGCTGAGGTGTGGGTTTTTTAAGCAAATTTCTCTGACCGGCTGATTTTTTAAGGTTATTGAATGGTAAAGGATGGCAAGCAGGAGGATTGGTCTGAACTGGTTGACCAGCCCAGTTCCTTTGGAGAGGGACAATGTTAAATAGCCCCTTCCAGGTTGAGGTAGGTAAAACTTAACACAGATTGGTATCAAAATCTAACAAGGATTTGTTATCAAAATATAACGTACATTTAGCCGAAATTCCTGACATTAAAAGTCATTCTTTTGTCCATTTAACATTATCTTTTGTTTAAATTGTTAGGTGACATCCTCACTTACTCTAGATGCTATCAAGACTACCTCTACCTCCCAACCAAGTCAAGAGCATTTCATCCATTCGAAGGCACAAAGCTAGTTTCCTTAGTCATATGAGACTCTAAACAATTGAAAATGATTTAACATCTTGAGGAGAATAGCTATTTTCCACCAAGGTAAAGCCCTTTTTTGCTGGCGTCAAGCGTCAGGGCTGATTATACAAAAACATTATTATCGTTGTTGGTATTTACTATCTACAACAAACATGCCTTCCACTTTTGTCTTAAAACAAGAGAACAACAGAACCCAACAACAAAATCATCAGGGATAGGAAAATGGACAACAGAGACACAGAAGTTGCAACCTTGCCCTTATCCTTCCTCAGCAACATCCCCTCAATTACTGGGTAATTCACAACTAAGAAGAAAAATGAAAGCAAAACTTGAGGCAGCATCTCATCCCATCCAGCGGAACAGGCCAGTTTGGCAACTCCGACGACCAAGGAAATCATGTTGAAGCAGACCAATGTGACCAGGGGAGCAAGCAAAACGGTTGATGTCTGGAAATCAAACTTACCCATCTGATACAGCTTAACTTGTTCTTCGTTGTTGCCTTTATTTGTAGGCACGAAGCTGGATTTTCTCATGCTAAGCAGCTTTAGCAAGGTGTCCAAGGTTCCATACAATTGACATGTCACTGACTTGATCATCCATATTCTCAATTCGTTCCACCATGTGAGGATTTCTCCTCCGGTGATCATAACGTCTAAGAGATGTTTCAAGAGGGAAGAGAAGAAGATTAGCACCAAGACGAAGAACCCGGGGCTTGAAACCTACGGGACGGAGGCAAAGCACTATCAGAAGGTATGCCCTTTGGTTCTTTCTTTATTTTCAGTAGCCAGGATGATACGAAAAACGCTCATTTTCAGTTTTTTAACTAGAAATAGTTTTGGAGAATACTGAAAGGAAAAGGACAAATTACAATTTTCAGTCTCACGGTTTCATCACAATTCTATTCTGGTGTTCATGGTATTGATGGTGATACCTTAAGTCAAAATTTCTAAGGAGTATCAAACCAGGAAAATAGCTACGCTCGTTATCTTTTTTAAACAGAACTCCCAATTTATTGCCTAGTCAGCTTGATTACCCCAATTACTTTTCATACTCTAGTGTCACTACCGTCAAGAAATTGCAGGAAATTGTTTTTAACAATAAAGATCCCTCCCATCCCCTTATGTGCACAAAAATTGGGGTTTCCATCTAAAAATCTAGTAAGTTTTTATTTAACAAAAAACAAAATAAAGAAAGATAATGAGTGTTAATTAAATATTATCCTGATTTGGCGCAGGAGAATATGTCCGAAGTCATGTTACTAACTGTGCTACGATTAGAACTACATGTAACACAAGTAATTCACCCTTGGAGGAATCTGTTTCAAGAAAATTTTGCTATTTTTTAAAACCATTTCAGAATGGTTTCTCAGAACATTTTGCCAGATGGGTGTTCGATTTCAACTTTTAACATCCAGTTTCTTGTTGAAAATGCCAGATTAAGATTAAGTATAATTCTAATAATACTATTACCTGAGGGTACAGTGGGATGTCATGAAGAAGACAAAGCTGAGGTATGACTGCCAAGCACCAAGCAGGGAGGCAATAGAGAGAAAAGAAAGCAACGTACCCATATCACATGCTTTCTAAAATTGAAATCCTCAAGCAGAGCCCATATACGAGGGGGCAGAACCTTGACAATCCTACCTCAAGCAACCCAGAACTCCATCTTGTTCCCTGGACTAAGTGTCATTCAGATTCGTTGTGCAGCTGCCCAAGAATGCTGGGTTTGAAGGATTACAATACACAGAAGTCCAGCCATTGGAATGTAGGATGAAGCCAGTGCAGTAGTCCTCTGTCACAGATTTATACATGAAACCAATCTGTCATTAAAAGACACAATTAATTCTATGACTTCAATAGTGTAACACGTTGGATATTACTTAGCTTTTTAGAGGAAACCCTTATTTTCACGTGTGGAGGTGTTGGGAGGGGGGGGGGGGGGGTTGCTCCATGAGGTTAGTACAAATAGTTCTCTTGATTGCAATGAAGCCCAAATTTATAAAGAAATTGGAGTTAATGATTTGGGGAAGAGATTTTGGTTTTCATATAAAAAGCTACATGGAGAAAGTATCGAAGTGAGGATCAAGAGCTTAGTAAGTGTTTATCCCATGCTGGTAGACTTTCAGCTAATGATATCAGTTCTTTAGGCATTTAAAATTTTTGGCATAGGCACTTTATTCTTTCCATAGTACTGATAAAACATATCGGTCAAGTTTTAAAAAAATCCTTGTGCAATGGGCTGAATCATCTTCTTCAGGGACTAAGGTGGCTTTCAAGGATGTTACATTGCTTAAGGAGGAAGTTGGTTGGGGATTAAAAAAGCCAGGGAGTCGAATCTAGCTGTTATGCCAAGATTTAATGGTCCAAATTCTATGTCAACTTGGGCTTACTAGGCTAGAACAAATCTGTTGAGGCAAGATCAGCCTAGATTGCTAACATCCCTTGAAATTGTTCTTTGGGTTGGAGAAAAATTCTAATGTTGAGTGAAATTATGGAACCTTGGATGTAATGGGATAGTAGAGAGTTGAAATGTACTCCATCTAAGGATTGTTTGATTTCTACTAAATCAGCTCCTGAGGTAATCAGAGAAAAGGGTAGAGATAATAAACGGAAGCTTACCTGGTTTTGGGAATGTTGTAATGGGACAGAGCTTTATTACTTGGTTAGCAGTGAGGAAAGGCTTTCAACTTTGGATAGAGTGGCTAATAGGTGACCTGTCAGAAGTCAAATATGCTTCTTATGTGAGTTGGAGGATGAAACTCAAATGTTTTTGCGGTGAAGGTTCTCCATTATTTGTGGGCTGCTGCTGTAAGGAATTGTAATGTTCACCATTTAGTTTCCAGTTGACCTAACATAGCCTCGGGGGCTAGTGCTAAATTTAAAGGTAAATCTTCCTTTGTTGGCATTAGAAAAATAGCTTTCTCAATTGTTTCTTGTTTCATTTGTATTAAGGGTTATGTGTAGTAGTTATATTGTATATAAGGATTATGTAAGGTAAATATATCAGGTTATGTAAGGTAGGAAAGATATTATATGTGTCTAGATTCAATGTATATGTAACCATACAATCATTATATTGCTGCTAGGTTCAATGTATATGTAACCACATAATCACTTATATTGTCAGCTCTCGTATTCTGACGCCTGTATGAGGTATCTTACTTTGGCCAATTGTCTTCACAAGCTAGTCAATTTTCAATCGTTGTCTCTGGATCTATGTCATCCCAAGGTCATCTTTGATTAACTCTTGCAGATCGATCGCATTTGGCTATCGCATGACCATTATTAGTTATTACTCGTTCTCTTTGGCTCGTTAGAGGTTGTCTTTGCCTCACGCCACTCATCTCTAGTCATTGCTCCCTCCTGATCATTCCTGGTCTTTTCTGGCTTGTCCAAGGTTGTTTCTGACTCACGCATCTTAGGCTGTTTCTTCTCTAGTCGATTGCCACTAAACAATGCCAAAAGCATCTAGGGTTGAAATGAAAGTTTGCTCTCTCTGAACCTTATATTTGAATATGCTTCTGGATCTGTTCAATCTACTTCTAGATTCGTTGGATCTAGGTAGTTGAGTTTAAACAGTTTTAGATTTACGATCTTGGTAACATGGATACAAAATTCTTCAACTCTCTTCTACAAATCACCAATCATAAGGTAAATGGTGATAATTATTTCTAATGGTCTATTGCCATAAAAGTTTTTCTTGGTGGTTTAGGAAAATACAATTATTTTATTGATGACCCCCTTAATATTGATTTAAAAACTGTTACGGATTCTGATCAAAAAAAGGTTGCTATCTGAAAACAAGAAGATTACTAGATTATGTCTACATTATGAAATTCCATGGAACCTTCTATTGTTGATACTTATATTAATTATACAAGTAATAAAAAGATTTGGGAGCATTTTTGGAGATTCTACACAGTAATCTGTCTCGAATGTATGATGTAATGGTGGAATATCAATCTCTTCGTATGAACAGTACCAACCTTGCAAATCACTTCGCTAATTTTAGTTGTTTTCGAGAGGAGCATAATTGTTTGTTTCCCATTACTAAGGACATTGACATAATCCTAAAGTAACAAGATTAACTTAATGTATTTCATTTTTGGATACTTTACCAACTGAATTTGAGCCTTTTCATTCTCAGATCATTGTAAGCTCAGAATTTTCCAATCTTGAAGAAGTTTATTTTTGTGCTTTACACTTTACCATCTCTCATTCATCATATGATGTCTCTATAGTTGAGAGATCTGTGCTTCGACTGGTAAAGGACAAGGAAGCCATAATAATGACCATAATAGTAGAAGAAATTGTGGTGGAAGAGGACAAGGTGGTCGAAACAATGGATGTGAGGGCCATGGTGTACATAATTGTAAGGACAAAACATGCGATTTCTGTGGATGACCTAATCATACCAGAGACAAGTGTTGGGATGTCCATGTAAAATCTCCTCAATTGTGAATAATGTATCCTCCAACATCATTGAATCTGAAAATCCATGCAGAAGCACCATCAACTACCTCATCGGTAGCCCACGGTGTGACCTTGACAATAAAAGAGTATGCTAAGTTTCTCTAGTATTAATTTGCTCAACAGGGTTTTCTACCCATTTCTTGCCAACCTAGGTATTTTTCATCTTTGTTTACATTCTCCCTCCTTTAACTCTCAATCCTGGATTTTTGATTCTGGGGTATCAAACAACATGATAGGTAATCTCTAAATTTTATCTCCTATTCATTTTTCCAAAGATTTACCTAATGTTACATTAGCTGATGGTTCACATTCCAAGATTCATGGTATAGGACTATAGCTCATTCTTTAGATCTCTCTCTATCATATGTCTTATGTATTCCAAAATTTTCTTTTAATTTGATATCTATTAGTCAGTTAACAAAACAATATCATTGTTCTACAACATTTTTTTCCCAAATATGGTATTTTTCAAGATTTAAAGATGAGAAGGAAGATTGGCAAAGGGCATGAATCTTGAGGTCTTTATATAATTGATTCACCAACATCAACTACTTGTCTAACTCTCAGTTTTGCTTCACCACTATATATTCATTGTCGGTTTGGACATCCTTCTCTTGACAAACTGAAGATATTGGTTACTAGTCTGAGTTATGTCCAATTCTTAGAGTGTGAGTCATGTTAGTTAGGTAAGTATTATTAGAGAAAATAAGCACACTTTGCGCCATTTTAATATTGTTCACTTAGATGTTCGGAGTTCATGTCAAGTAGTGTCTAAATTAGATTTTCGTTATTTTGTTACCTTCATCGATGATTTTTCTCGAAAAACTTAGCTTTATTTAATAAAATATCATTCTGAATTATTTTTCATTTTTTGTACATTTTATACTGAAGTAAAAAATCAATTTGGCATCTTTATGCATGGTCTTCGAAGTGACAATACTAAGGAATATTTTTCTCACTCATTTAATACATGTATGAGTACTGATGGCATCATTTATCAGTCCTCTTATACACTTCAACAAAATGGGGTTGCTGAAAGAAAAAATAGCATTTGTTAGACATTGCTCGTACAATAATGTTTCAAATGAATGTTCATACTTATTTTTGGAGTGATGCTATTCTCACTACTTGTTGCTTAATTAATCATATGCCTTCTTCTATGTTACAAAATAAATCTCCTTTCTCCTTTCTTTTTCCTCATGAACCTTTGTTCAAACTTCCTTATCGTATATTGGTTCGATTTTTTTTTTTTGTTCATCAATTGAGTCCTAGTGTAGATAAGTTTAGTCCTCATTTTATCAAACACATTTTCTTAAGATGCACTTGGTCTCAAAAGGGATATAAGTGTTTTGACCCAATATCTCATAAGTTTTTTATTAGTGTCGATGTTATCCTTTTTGAATCCACTCAATTCTTTTCCACTTCCTATCCCTACTCTGATCTCGAGAACTCCATTACATTACCCTTTTCACTACCCTTATTTGTGTCACATACGCCCAAGTCATCTGTACACGGGCATTTATCGAGTCCTAACTTGCAAGTATATATTTGGCGAAACATTAAAGTCCAGTGCACTCCTAATTCATACCCTCCAACATCTTTTTTTTTTTTTTGTCTTTAGATTTGTCATCTCCTCCATCTTAGAAAAGAATCTTCCGATTGCTCTTAGAAAAGGTAAATATACATGCACAAAGTATCATATTTCTAACTTTGTCTCTTATGCTTCTTTGTCTCCTTCCTTTGCATCTTTCATCTCTACTATTGATTCTATCTCTCTACCTAACAATCTCAATAAAGCTTATTCACATCTAGGGTGAAGAAAGCAATGGATAAAAAGATTCATGCCTTACACCAGAATGGTACTTGAGAATTAGTCCATCGTCCTTCTAGTAAAACTCTTGTGGGTTGCAAATGAGTCTATACAATTAAAGTTCTTCTAGTGGTTCCATTGAACACTTCAAAACTTGTCTTGTAGCCAAAGGTTATACACAAGTACATGATTTGGACTATCTAAATACATTCTCTCCAGTTACCAAATATCATTTGTTCGTTTACTTATTTCTTTAGTACCATCTATATCTTGGCCTCTTCACCAACTAGGTGTCAAAAATACTTTTCTTTCATGGTGATCCCACTAAAGAGGTATATATGGAGCAACCTTCTTGGTATATTGCTCAGGGGGAGTCTAGATTGGTATGTCACCCAAAAAGTCTTTGTATGGGTTGAAATAATCTCCTAGGGCTTGGTTTGGTAGATTTACAAAGGCCATAATTTCATATGGCATGAAACAATATTCTGTGGATTACTTTGTTTTCACTTACATGCATCTAGCAGTATCATTCTTCTTGCTATATATATTGATGATATTGTAATTATTGAGCTGACAACACAGGAATAGAGAAGTTGAAAGAATTTCTACAATCTCAGTTTCAGATAAAAGATCTTGACCCTTTGAAATACTTTCTGGAAATTGAAGTTGTAAGATCACATCTTGGCATTGTTCACTCTTAGCTAAAATATACACTTGATCTATTATCAGATACTGGTATGCTAGTAGTCAAACCTGTTGATTCTTCTATAGATTCTAATGTTATATTTATTGAAGGCCAAAAGATTTACTAAAGGATCCAGAATAGTATAGAAGACTGGTTGGGAAACTAAACTATTTTACTATCACTCGTCTAGACATCTCACTTGCAATAAGTGTAATTAGTCAATTCTTCAACTTTCCTCGAACTAGTCATTCGGATGTAGTGTCACACCCCAATCCGGGTCCGTGACTAGCACTAGGGTCCACCGACCCTAGTCAGCCTCAAAACCATCTCGCATGACTTCAACCATCATCTCATATGAGTAACATAATGTACGTCATATAAAATCAATCCTCAAATACGAACCAGAATCTTGTCTGAGAAGAACAAAGGAGCAATCTAAAGTACAAAATAGTAACATAATGAAATGTGCCCGTACGTCAATCAAAATCCGGAGCTCAAGTCAATCTCCACTAACTGGAATACGAACAGTCAACCTGATCTGGAATGATAATAAAAGGGTGAGTTGTGAAACTCAGTGAGTACAGATGATACCTAATCTATGCATGTTAGGATATGTATCATATAACGAGTTCCAAAACCATTTTTAACACATATAAATACAATAAGCAGTTCAATATCAAAACATACATATGTGGGAGTGTAAATATCACATCATAATAGCCCAACCTCCAAGCATAGGCATCTTAACCATAACTATGTCAATATCATATCAGATGGCATTACCCGATTGGGTTCACATCACGCCCATCATGGCCGCCCACCAGGGCACCTACATATCACAACTCCCCACATAATCCAAACAAATACATACATATACAGTTTACAGTCTCAAAACCAATATTACATACCAACATAACTCACTGATTGTATATCAAATCACATAACACATATCCCGTATGTATATACATCAAAATACAATTTATAAGACATAATCAGTCATGCCAAAATCACAATAGAAAAATGTATGCATAGAAAGGGATCATCACTCACAAAACAAGAATCAAGCCAACAGACAAGTCCCGAGTCACCCTCACTCGACTTACTAGTCTGGGTGTACCTCCTCAGCCGTATCTGTAGTCAAAACCATATAAAACCATCACCAAAACTAAAATTAGCATAAGAAACGGGCTTAGTAACTCTAACCGGCTCAAATCCCATCCCAGGACCCTTGGCACGCATCCCAAGGTGCCAAACCCATCACGAGACTCATGTGTTTTACTAATATAGTCAATTTCCACTCAACAACCCTTAACAATGATGATCTAGCCCTTAAAATCCTGAACCATAACAAACCGACTACCAAAAACCCCTTGAACTGGCCTAAACTCGCCTAAAACTACCTCCTCCTGAACTAGTTTGGCCACGAAACTCTCAAAATCAGATTTAGAAGGCTCAAAAACTCTAGGAACCACTATGGACGGGTCAAAAATGGGCCAAAATAAAGCTGAACCAACCAATTTATCATTAATCTACCTTGAACTGGGCCGGTTCAATCAAAAACACTAAATTTTCGATCGAACCGGACCTTCCCGAACCCCCGAACCAACTCGGTTCAGTAGATCTTTTCTCCCTGATTTCAGAACCGGTTTAACTTCCCAATTCCGAGGTCGTTTGACCACTGAACCGGTCCGTCAAAGCCACTGGCCAGTTCAGTCAACTGTTTTTCTTTTTTTTTTTGACTTAGCCGGCTCGACTCGGCTTGGCTCAACTCAGCCGGCTCGGGCCACTAGCCTGCATCATTTCATTTTTTTTTAAGGCTAGCCCGTGGCTCCTGTTCGCGGGCCACCTTGGCCCATTGGCCAGTCCGGGCCTAGTGGCCACGAGGGCATGCACCGTGCAAGGGACCCGGATCGCCGGTCCCGCCCCTTTTCACCCAGAATTGCCAGGTTTGACAAACCCGGTTCACAGAACTGGGTTTGTACCTTCCGAAAATCAAAAACAAATTATAAAAACTCAAAATAAAATAGAAAAACCCACTTACCTTATCAATCCACACCCGAAAATGGTAGATCTGAGCAGAACGAGTTGAACTGCGCCCAATAATTGGATCAAAAACTAGTAAATCCTCAAAATTTTTCCAAAAACTACTCACGGATCACGGATGAATCCAATTATAGAAAACTATCAATTTCTCCTTCTAAACTCTCCCGATCTCCAAAATTGAGAGAGGACTTTCGTTCCTCTCTTAAATACGCATGCGACGGTGTGAGCAATTTACCTAAAACTTCAACCATAGTGGTGAATTCGGCGTCAAAAGTTTCGGCCACCGATTTAGACCAAATTTTATGCTTTCTTTAGTTCTAGTCTTCAAATTTTGTTTTTCTTCAATTTAGTCCCCGACAATTTCAATGGAATTCCCATACTTTCCAAATTTCCCAAATCAACCCCAAACTTCTAATATTCCCAAATTAAGCCCCAAAATTCTAATTTTCACAAATTAGCCCCTAATGATATTAATTTAATTAATTCTTATTATTTATTAAGATTGGGTTATTACATTCTTCCCCCCTTATAAAAATTCGTCCCCAAATTTTAAAATAGAGAAATATGTCACATACCAAATAGTTGTGGATATTTCCTACGCATAATCTCCTCAGATTCCCAAGTAACCTCTTATGAGGTCTGACTTCTCCAAAATACTTTTACAGAAGGTATTTCCTTCGAACAAAGTCGCTTCACCTGTCAATCTAATATAGCCACTAACTTCTCCTCATATGACAAATCTTGACTCAGTTGAACATCCTGTGATGAAATCACATGCAACGGATCTAGCACATGTTTTCTTAACATAAAAACATGAAATACAGGATGAACCATCGACAAATTTGGAGGAAGAGCCAAACGATACGCTGTAGCTCCAACTCGATCCAGTATCTTATACAAACCAATAGAACAGAGACTAAGCTTCTCCTTCTACCAAATCTGGCCATGCCCATCATTGAAGAAATGCTCAAAAAGATGTGATCTCTAACCACAAATTTCAAGGGCAATGTTGGTAATCCACATAAGCCTTCTATCTGCTCTGTGCCACAGATAGCTTATCTCTAAACAACTGAAACTTGTCCACTGCATCCCAAATCAAATCTGATCCAAATAAATTCAACTCCCCAATCTCAAACCAATTGATCGGTGACCGACACCGTCAGCCATACAATACGTAAAACAGAGCCATTTGTATACTGAATTGATAACTGTTGTCATACGTGAACTCTGTTAACAGTAAATACTAACTCCAATTACCTCCAAAGTCCAAGACAAACTCGTAGCATGTCCTCCAATATCTGTATAGTTCTCTTTGACTGACAATCAGTCTAAGGATGGAATGCTGTACTCAAATCCACTTGAGTCCCAAAAGTCGCCTGAAATGTCCTCCAAAAGTCGGGATGTAAACTGGGATCCCTTATCAAAGATGATAAACGAAAACACCTCGTGCAATCCCACAATCCATCCAAGTATAACTAGCATACTACAATACATTGTAACTAGTCTTAACTAGAAGGAAACTCATAGTCTTAGTCAGCCTGTTCACTATAATCCATACAAAGTCAAAAACCTCCAATGGTACAGGACAGTCCAATCATAATTCCTATAGCACTCCTATCTGGTAGCTCTATCTTCTAAAGTAGCCTTGCAGACCTCTAATGATTAGCCTTAACCTATTAACAGGTTAGGTATCTCGAAATAAAGTCTATTACATCTTCCTTCATCCTTTTCCTTTAGTAGAACTGTCTAATTTCTGATACACCTTATTGGTACCAAGATGGTTAGAATATCAGAACTGCACACCTCAATCAATATCATGCTCCTCAAATCATCCCCATCAGGCACTCACAATCAACCTCTACATTACAGAGCTCCGTCTGAGTCTATCTCGAACTCAGTGCTCCTATCAGTTCATACATCATCCCTCAAAATGTGCAACCTGTCATCACTCTTCTATCGCTCTTTGATATTGTCAATCAAAGATGGCTATAACTGCAATCAACCCTGCAATCGACAGGTGTCCTCCACCTATAACGGTACTCTATCATCCTCCAACTGTATAAAGTTGTGATCAAATATCGTCTTTCTAGAACTAAATGGCCCAAGCTTCCCACAATCCTCTAACTGAAAACATCGGTGAACACAATCGCCATCTCGGAGTGATACTGTATGATACAGCTATAGTCCTACAAAAACCCTGTTTAGTCTCCATTATTCGAGGTTCAAGTCCTTCTACTCGAACATACATCTTTCAACGCTAGTAATTCATAAAAATATCTCATAAGGCTTCCCGTATAAGCAATGCCTCTAATTTTTAATGCGAAGATCACTACTGCTAGCTTCAGATCATGGAGACATATACTATCACTTGTCCATGTTACACCAACAAGCTGTCTAATCCCACTTAAGAGACATCACTGTATGCTGAAAATCCACCTGTCTCTAAGAGTGACACTAACACAATTGTAGAAGTCAAACAATCTTGGAGCTTCTAAAAGTTCTCCTCGTAAGCACCCGATCACTGAAACTTGGCCCCCTTATGAGTCAATCTAATCAAAGACACGGCTATTCTGAAGAAATCCTGTATGAAACAATAGCAAAAATCTAGCCATATCCAAAAAGCTACAGATCTTTGTGACAGTCATAGGCCTCAGCCATTGCTATATACCCTATATCTTATGAAAGTCAATAATAATCCATCTCTCAATACTGTATACCTTAAAAAAGCCATCCTATCACTCCAGAACTTATACTTCAAGGATTTAGGACACACCCATGACCTCTCAAAGTTCACAAAATCTCTTGTAGATGCATCTTGTACTCATCCCCATTCTTCGAGCACCCCAAAATATCATTACGAAACAATCACAATTTCATCCAGAAAATGACTAAAACACAATACTCATCAGATCCATGAAAGCCACAAAGACATTTGTTAGCCAAAAGACATAACCAAAAACACAAAATACCTATACCGAATCTTGAAAGTAGTCTTAAAAAATCCATCTTTTCTTTGACATACAATACTGATACTTCTCAAGGAAAGATACTCATCCTAATAAATCCTCGGTCCAACAACTCCTGCAACTGCTCTTTAAGCTCCCTAAGCTCTATTGGAGTAATACAATACTAATGAATGGAAATCGCTTGTGCATCAAGTAACAGATCTTATGCAGACTCTATCTCCTTAGTAAGCACATGCCATCTCCCTTGGCATTTTAAATCTCACTGTCTTATAACAACAGTCCAAAAAGGCATAACATATTGTCAAACAAACCCTACTAAAAATAAACTCTAATATAGTCGAACAAGGGCCTACATAACTGAATCACCCAGACTGACTCTCACATTAGAGTCGCCATAAAATATAGATGTTCTAATAGTTCCCACTATCCATGTATTCAGGTCAAGAAACTCACCGACGCAATGAATAAATGAAACCAAGGTCGAATAACGCATAAGCCTTTAAAGAGCAAATCGAAATCATACATGTGACCACTGCGTTAGACTTTTAAGCGTCTTGTCGAGTCAAAGCATCTACTCATGCATGTCCTCTACTCCCATCTCTACCACCTATCTCTTGATCGCGAGAGCCTAACGGCTTTGCACCCATCTACCCCCTGTCTACGATGTGACACCTGCTGCAAAAAAAATAGTCTTTAATAAACGCAAACAATCCGTCGTTATATATCCCAACTGTCTACAATGATAACAAGCTCTCGGCACCCAGGCAACCTCTTGTGGCAGTTTCTAACCACGTGGCCCAGCTGGCCACATCGGTGACATGCTCCTGTCGCTCGATAGTCTCCCGAGAAAATGGGCAACTCTGAATCACATGGTCTTACTGGTCACATCCAAACAAATCACAACCTGTGTGCCCGCTGAACTCTGATCGCCAGATGTATGTACACCAATTGACAACTATATGCTAAAAGAACCTCCCTGTCTTGACCGTTGATGACTGCGAGGCGATGATCTACGCCTCAGGTGAATTTGCTGCTAAATAATCCTCTCATCCTAGTCATCTCCCTCGTTTGCCACTGTACTAGGGCTATCGTCACTAGAATGATAGGAGAGTCTACCCGTATACTAACTAGGGTTGGCGGCCTTGCCACCACCCTTCGGGAGCAACAGTACTCGCCTATCCCCAACTAATGCTGGCTCTCAATTCTTGCCAGTAAGACTCCTAGTGAGCCCTGCCACCATCCTCTACAAACCCCAGATGTCCACTATCAATTCGATCATCACATTAGTCAACCTAGTCAAACCCATTCCTGTAGTTGAATCTCGGCTTGCCTCATCATCCTCTCATGCCATCTATCTCGTCATCCATATCGAGTCCGAGGAGGGGTTGATCCATCCGCAAAATTTCTAAACACCCCTAAATCTATGACCTCATGGAAAAAAATCATACACCCATCAATTGACGAATTCATCTAAACGCAAAATACGAGGATCAGAAAGACATCAAAGGAATCGGGCACACAAATGAATTGAAAAGCAACACCAAACACTCTCTAAAAGGTCTTCGGCAGTCCTTCATTATAAAAGTGAGGCCTTTACCCTCATAATAAAAGCACTACCAAAGAAACCTGCTCCTTTGTATGCCTCAATATAACCTATAGCTCTGATACTACATTGTCACGCCCCGATCTCGGGTCTGTGACCGGCACTAGGGTCCACCAACCCTAGTCAGCCTCAAAACTATCTCACATGACTTAAACCATCATCTTATGTGAGTAATATAATGTACGTCATATAAAATAAATCCTCAAATACGAACCAGAATCCTGTTTGAGAAGAACAAAAAAGTAATCTAAGGTACAAAACAGTAATATAATGAAATATGCCCGTTCGTCAATCGAAATCTGGAGCTCAAGTCAATCTCCACTAACTAGAATACGAACAGTCAACCAGATCTGGAATGATAATAAAAGGGTGAGTCGCGAAACTCAATAAGTACAGATGATACATAATCTATGCATGTTGGGATATGTATCATACCACGAGTTCCAAAACCATTTTTAACACATATAAATACAGTAAGCAGTTCAATATCAAAACATACATATGTGGGAGTGTAAATATCACATCATAACAGCCCAGCCTCCAAGCATAGGTATCTTAACCATAACCATGTCAATATCATATCAGATGGCCATTACTCGATCGGGTCCACATCATGCCCACCATGGGCCGCCCACCAGGGCACCATACATATCACAACTCTCCACATAATCCAAACAAATACATACATATACAGTTCACAGTCTCAAAATCAATATTACATACCAACATAGCTCATTGACTATATATAGATCACATAACACATATCCGTATGTATATATAGGGCTGTCAAAGGGTTGGATTTGAATCCGAATCCGATCTGAATTCGATCTGAATTTTAGGCCGTTTAACTGATTAAAATATCCGATGGATTAAATCTAATTATAAATATCCGTAATCCGAAATAAGTGGACTGGATATGGAATTAAGCAATCCGATCCATTAAAAATCCGAATCTGAATATTTTAATAATAAATTTTATTTAATTAATAATTATATATATTAATGAATACTTTTATATATAATGCAATATATATGACATTATAATTAATAATATATTAATTTGTATTTATGAAATATTTTATTTAATAGAATAATGTATATTTTTTCTAAACTATTCTATAATATTCTTTTATTTTTCCTAATTTTAATTTTTCTAGTAGGTATTATATTTAATAATTAATTACTTTTAAATTTCATGAAACATTTGAATAAATTGATTATAAAATTTTTTAAGTTCTAACTATAATACAATAAACTTGATAATTTTATAAAGTATTAGAATCCTATCATTAATTTTGTAATATATTATATAACAAAAGTTTTTTTAATCATTCATAAATAACAATTTATTTTTGAATTTTATTTATATTTTAATAAAAGCAAAATAATTAAATATAAATCTTACATGAATTTTTATCATTCATAAATAATAATTTATTTAATTTTACATATCTTTTACTTATTGGTTATTTGATTTTAATTATTATTAATAGTTATTCAGATTGGATTTTTTATTCGAATTTCGGATTTTTATCGGATTCAGATTCGGAAATAACAAGTAAAAATCCTATAGGATTTGGGTTGGATTTGGATATATACATTGATAATCGGATTCAGATTCGGATTTGGATTCGAATTATCTTAATTTGATCCGAATCTAACCCATTTACATACCTATGTATATACATCAAAATACAATTTATAAGACATAATCAGTCACACCAAAATCACAGTAGAAAAATGTATGCATAGAAAGGGTATCATAACTCACAGTACAATAATCAAGCTAACAAAGAAGTCTCGAGTCACCCTCACCCGACTCACTAGTCTGGGTGTAGCTCCTCAGCCATATCTATAGTCAAAACCATACAAAACCATCACCAAAACTAAAATCAGCACAAGAAACGGGCTTAGTAGCCCGAACTAGCTCAAATCCCATCCTGGGACCCTTAGAACACATCCCAAGGTGTCAAAACCCATCACGAGACTCATGTGTTTTACTAATATAGTCAATTTCCACTCAACAAGCCATAACAATGGTGAACTAGCCCTTAAAATCCTGAACCATAACAAACCGACCGCCAAAAACCCTTGAATCGGCCTAAACTGGCCTAAAACTACCTCATCCTGAACTCGTTTGGCCACGAAACCCTCAAATCAGATTTAGAAGGCCCAAAAACCCTAGGAACCACTATGGACAGGTCAAAATGGGCCAAAATAAAGCTAAACCAGCCAATTTATCATTAATCTACCTTGAACCGAGCCGGTTCAATCAAAAACACTAAATTTTCGGTCAAACTAGACCTCCCCGAACCCCTAAACCAACTCGATTCAATAGGTCCTTTCTCCCTGATTCCAAAACCGGTTCAACTTCCCAATTCCGAGGTCGTTTGACCACTGAACCGGCTAGTCAAAGCCACTGTCTGGTTTAGTCAACTTTTTTTTTTTTGGCTCGGCTCAGCTCGGCTCAACTCGGGTCAGAGCCAGCTCGGCTTAGCTCAACTGGCTCGGGCCGCCGGCCCGCATCATTTCATTTTTTTTTTAAGGTTGGCTCGCGGCTCCTGTCTGTGGGCCGCCTTGGCCTACTAGCCAGTCCGAGCCCAATGGCCCGGACGGGGCATGCAGCCCGTGCAGGGGACCGGATCACCAGGTCCCACCCCCTGTTTCACCCGGAATTGCCAAGTTTGACAAACCCGGTTCACAGAACCGGGTCTGTACCTTCTGGAAATCAAAAATAAATTATAAAAACTCAAAATAAAATCGAAAAACCCACTTACCTTATCAATCCACACTTGAAAATGGTAGATCTGAGCAGAACGAGTTGAACTACGCCAATAATTGGATCAAAAACTAGTAAATCCTCAAAATTTTTCCAAAAACTACTCACGGATCACGGATAAACCCAATTATAGAAAACTCTCAATTTCTCCATCTAAACTCTCCCGATCTCCAAAATTGAGAGAGGACTTTCATTCCTCTCTTAAATATGCATGCGACGGTGTGAACAATTTACCGAAAACTTCAACCATCGCGGTGAATTCGGCGTCAAAGTTTCGGCCACCGATTTAGACCAAATTTTCTGTTTTCTTTAGATCTAGTCCTCAAATTTTGTATTTCTTCAATTCAGTCCCTGACAATTACAATGGAATTCCATACTTTCCAGATTTCCCAAATCAACCCCCAAACTTCTAATATTCCCAAATTAAGCTCCCAAAATTCTAATTTTCACAAATAAGCCCCTAATTATATTAATTTAATTAATTCTTATTATTTATTAAAATTGGGTTATTACATGCAGTCATGATAATTTTAAAATATTTGAAAAATACTCTAGCATGGGATTATTATACAAAAATCACAGTCATCTTAACATTATGAGATACATTTATGCAAATTATGCTAGATGATAGAAGGTCTACATCTGGATGTTGTATTTTTGTTGGTAAAAATTTAATATCTTGGAAAAGTAAAAAGCAAAGTGTAGCTTCAAGATCAGGTACTAATGTTGAGTACAAGGCCATGGCATACATTACGTGTGAATTGGTTTGCCTGAAACAGATTTTGGAAGAGTTTGGTTTACTCATATACAACCAGTGCAGCTAGTATATGACAACCAAGCTACAGTTCATATAGCAAGTAATCCAGTTTTTTTATGAGAGAACAAATCATATTAAGGTACATTGTCATTTTGTTCGAGAGAAAGTATTGTAAAAGATTGTTAGCACTGCTCATGTTCAGTCTAGTGACCAACCGCTGACTTATTTACCAAACTAAGAAATGAGACTAGAGTGAAATACTTTTATAACAAACTTGAAACATATGATATATATACTATAGCATAAAAGGAGTGTTAAGGGTTATGTATAATAGTTATATTGCATATAAAGAAAAGATGTCAAGAGTTATGTAAGGTAAGTATATCGGGTTATGTAAGGTAGAAAAAGATATTATGCGTGTCCAAGTTTAATGTATATATAATCATCAATCATTATAAATAAATGAGCTAATGAGTTTTCGATAGACAAACTTTTCTTCCAAAATTTTAATCTTATTCTATACTTTTAACAATTTGCGAAAGAGGAATAAAAGACTAGTCAAGAAGACTAAAAGGGAGGACAGAGCCAAATTAATAACGATGCTCTTAGCAAATGTATTTTACTTTATCTTGGGAAGGATAATTGTTTGGGAATCTCTGTTTTGAGATGTATTGAGGCTGGGGTATGACCCTTGTAATTTTAAATGCTTCCTATCTTTGTAAATGATTTACCAAAAAATGTATGGGCGACCAAAAGTGTAATTTACCAAACATTTGGATTTGGGGGGTTCGAGAAAACAGTGCCCACCTGATTACCCCACTGTGTGTTTTCCTCGTAGTTAAAGGAGGCCAAGATGCTTGTCTCCCGGAGCAACGCGTTCTCTGAGGTCTCACTGTCCAAGGGTTTGCCTCTGTAGCCCCTGCTTAGTGACTTTATGAACTCCTTTGAAGGACCAAAGCGTTCTTGGAGCTGAAGGAGAGTTGCATCCGCTAAAATTAAGGCACTGGTGCTCAGTAAATCGATAGAGTTATCAAACACAAAAGCCAAGGCAAGGTTGCCTTGTTTAGTTTGTTTCGAAAACTTTGTTTACTCCTTTCTGCTTATCAAAAACAAGGAAAAAGAAAAACAATTTTAAACAGAGAAATTTTATTTTGTGTTTTTAAGAAGGGTGTAGTCGTATTTATTCAGCAAGACTAGCAACAGCCAACAAGTCCACCCTCTTTCTTCCCCAGACCGAGTATTTACAGCGCAGAACCTGCCTTCCAGGTTGCGGCCACCGTACAAAGCTTTCCTTTTAAGTAAAAGCCTGTTCCAGAGAGCATCGGTCCTCTAAGCCCATCCATGCCTAACCGCCATTCCTAAGTCCAAACCAAATAAATAATAAAAGGAAGACATAACAGAGTACCATGCATTAATCATAGTGTAGCAGTGGGAGAGTGGTAATGTCAGCTTTGAATCATACACGTTACTAGAAAATATAAACAAAAAAACAAGTTTCAAAAACTATTTGCAATAACAGATCATCAGAAGTGTTTTTTATCTGTCATTGTTCTCCGGAAAAAAAAAATCTGTTTTAGGTTGGTTTACAAATGGAAAGTGTGGTAGAAAAGACACCTCGAAAACAGACCTTATACTTGCATCGTAGATGTCGAAGTTGCTAACGTTGTGAAACTTCTGGGGGAACTGAACAAAGCCGAGAGAGGGAGACAGTTGCCGGTCGAGGTGAAAGCACATTGCTTGGCGGACGGACGTTGGGTTGTTGCAGTACATGTCACAGTCCAATATTAACACGTAGGGTGCGTTGCTTATAATGCTTGAGACCCGCATCTACCCCCAAGTATGGTTTTGATGAAATAAAATTAAAGAACGATCAAATTAATGCATTAAAATTTAAAATATTGGGAATTAAAAGTGGGGAATGAAAGTATGATGGTAAAGTGTAATCTAGCAAAGATAAATTACTTCTTAATTCATGAAATTACTGTGAGTAAATTATTTTTTACAAAGAGAGAGGTGATATACCAGAACGCTAAGGGCACCCTCCTTTAAAATGGTGTGGATGAGAAAGTTTTTTCTCCCGAGAAACGTAGACTAGACGAGGCATGTTGGCTCCGTCGGTTGAAAAACTTGAATTAATGTCTTTGTCACTTATTATCTGCCAAATCATAAATAAATAAATAATTTGACTTCTATCTTTATATATATATATATATATATATGTAGAGAGAGAGAGAGTTAAGAGAATAAAAAATAAGTTAATCCACAGAGAAAAAGTAAGTCAAGAATAGTGGTTCAACTAATTGTATTTGATTTCATTAGTTGTTTTAAAAGAGAGAGAGAGAGAGATGATTAAAATACTTTTTCTTATTTTTACAAATTTTTAAATAATAAAAAATAATTTTTTAATACATTCCACTAATAAAAAAATGAAAATTCTTATTTTATTTAAACCGGGTTGTGGGACGAGGACCTCTAAAAGGAAAGGTAAAGGTATTATTACGTTATTGTCTGACATTGATGATTCCAGAATGGGGTCATCTTTTAATAAATTCACTAACAGGTACCTTCCATGTAAATTCTCATTCTCATTCAAGATAATTTCACAGGCAGTGTTATGTACCTCAACCACAGGTGGGTGGCTGACACTTGTAAATTCCTGGCACCATCTTCTTCTTCGTCAATGATTTTTCTAAGCCTCTCCTTGAACTCTTCATACTTCCTCTGCGTTCACATTTAATTTGTAAGGCTTATTTTTTCCAAATCAATTTCCTCATCACATAAGCAAGAAATTAAACCAATTACCGTCACTAAAACGGTATTTGAAATGAGATATTTTAAAATAGAGAGTTTTTGTTTATTAAAATATAAAAATATTTTAAGAATTAAAATTTAAAATTTTTTGTACATATTTAAGTTTAATATTTAAAATTCCTAAATCAAGTTTCATGAAACATATAATTCCTAAACGTTTAGACACAATAAATATCATCAAAAATTTTGAAATCAAATTTCTAAAATTTTGAGCTTGTGAAACATTCTTAAAATTTTTAAGAATTTAAAATTCTAAGCTTAGAATTCCGAACTATCTAACACTTATAATAAAATCACCCTTATTAGCAATTAATTCCAAGAATTGTAGGCTAAGTTTATTATATGCTTTATAAATTTAAGGGTTAATTTCACTAAACCCTCTTCAACTAATTTTGAAAAATTACTTAAACCTCTAAACTATTAAAAACTTCATTTACCTCCTCCTTTTAACAATTCATTGGTGGTAAGAAGTTAATTAATCATGGATGACAGCTGACAGGAGCCAAACTTTTAGAATTTTCAGACAAAAAGTTATGAATAACTTTTTAATTGTATGATAACCATCCACTTGTTGTAAATTTATCAATCTTACTTCGATTTCTTTAATTTTCAGTAACAACTCTTTTTAATTTCTAGCTATTTTTTTATATATTTTTGATCCAAGTCACTTCAAATATTTGCATCCACCTCCATCTTTCTATAACCAAATCATAATATTAGATGAAAAAAACAAACAAATAAATAAAAACTCAAAAAACAAAAAATTACTTACTTCTCAATTGTTTCATTTAGCAAATTTTTAAATCAGATTTAATTTTGTATAAAATGCTCATATTGATATAGGTTTATTACAATTGCAATACAATTGGAAAAATTACTAACATAATATCTTGATCATTAACAAAAATTGCAAACATCTCATAAATTTGTTGAATGAGAACTACTTGATATTTTTTTCAATTTTGATAATATAATATTAAGTAAAAAATTTTGGAATAAAAATACCCAAAAATTGAGAAATTGTTGAAATATGAGAAGAATTAAGAGAGATAAGTACAATGAAAGTAATTGGGTGAGAAATGTATAGAAAATACGATTACAAATATATATAAGAAGTTCAGGGGTATTTTAGTCAAAAAAATTTAATAGTTTAATTCTAGTCAGCCATGGCCTGTAATTGCCAATATCAAAAATTTATTATTTTTAATTTAAAAATAAAAATCACTTTTTTAGTTATTTAATTTTATTATTTTAAATTTTTATTTTATTTTTTAAACTCCATTCAGCTTTTTTTTTTTTTTTACTTAAATGGTACTCACCTATTCTTATTTTAATATTTAAATAAAATTAAAAAAATTACAAATATATACAAGAAGTTCAGAGGTATTTTAGTCAAAAAAAATTTAATAGTTTAATTCTAGTCAACTACGACTTGTAATTACTAATGTCAAAAATTTTTAAATAGCTAGTCAAGAGGTAAATATAATTTTAGTAGTTTAGAAATTTAAGTAATTTTTCAAGAATCATTTACAAAGGTTTAATAAAGTTAACCCTAGATTTAAAGTTAGAAAAGTTCGAGAGAGAGAGAGAGAGAGAGAGAGAGAGTGAATGTCAAAGGTTGGAGGGTTGGATTGGGTAGACAATGAATGCCAGGTTGAAATTAAACTGCCCGTTCTTAGTGGAGAAACAAAGGTTGATGAGTCAACTTCCACAGTGATCTATTTATTATATTATATTTTGTGGACATCGGCTTTAACGTTAAATCAATTATATATATTTTCCGGCAGGCCAAAAGAAAATGCTTTTTGTAACTTTTTTTTTATTTTTGAAAAAATAATATCTTTTATTTGACATTTTTTTATTCTTAAACCCTAGGAAGGTAAAAATGCTTTTATTAAAAATCAGAATGACGATAAAGTGTGGATAATATTTAGTGTAATAATTTTCTATTTTATTTATAATCTATTATTAATTACGTCATTTCAAACAAATACTATATCTATATAAATTTTTAGAAAAAAATTATTGAAAAACAGAATATGAACTGGAGAATTAACATTTGGGCAAATCTCTAGAAGTATTAACATTAATTGCATAATAATTGGAATTTGTCTCGCTAATGAAAATTTTTAAATTTGGAATTGAGAAGTAATTTAGGAACTTAGCAAGGTAGAACTTTTTCCACTTCATGACCAGTGGATCAATTACTGTAAAATTAAAAATATGGTGAACTATAAGCCACGTTTATACATCGATCTACGTGCTTCCTAAACTTTTTTAAGTTTTAATTGATTTGTATCAGTAGATACCCATAATTAGTGGTGCCCATTTTGAATTTTGAGTAAAATTGACTGAACCCAACTCGTAAAATGGTTCAGTTCATTTGGGATTGAGCCAAAAGTAGCTTTTCTTCTATTGTTTTCAACTCAATAATTAAAACTTATATAAAAAATAAACTTAAACAAATTCTAAATTAATAAGTACGTGGAGTAGTCCAATAAATTAACTGGGGAGATGGTTTAATAGGCCAAATTACAGTGAAAGAAGGAACTTCGTTTCAAATTAAATGATTTCGGTAGGAGTTGCTATAGAACAAATAATTCAAAGAACTTCGTTCAAAACGCGTGTCCATCGTGATGTGATGGAGAAATACAAGTCATTGCCGACGCTAGAAGTGTTCAAGATTCAGGTTCCTTTATGATTTTTTATAAAATTTATATTATATTAATTTATTCAATTTTTTTAACTTGAAATCAAAATCATATTTTTTGATAGTGGTCTTAATTTTTTCAGTTTTGTTTAGTTTCACTACAATATGATACGGTTTGATTTAGTTTTTTAGTATTTTATTATTTTTTAACTCTAAGCAATCTAGTAAAATAATATAAAATAATGAATATAAATATTTTTTGATAAAGAAGTAGACAAATTTAAACTACAAGAAAATGGGGACTTAGCGACGCAATTTACCAACACAAAAGATTTCCGTCGGAATACAGACAACATTTCCAACGCAAAACAAGCGTCGGTAATTTACCGACACAACATTGACGCAAAAATGCGTCAAAAATTTACTGACGCAAAAGAATGCATCGGTAAAAAATAAAAGAAGAAATAAATTTTACTGACGCAATATGCGTCGGTAATCCACTGTACATATAAAAAATAATTATTATAAAAATAATTTCATATTAAATTTACCATCGCATAATTTTGCATTGGTAACTTAAAAAAAATAATTAGTATAAAAACTATTTCAAAAAATAAAGTTACCGACGCAAAATTTGCATCGGTAATTAAACTTTGTATTACCGATACAAAATTTTGCATTGGTAATTTTCAAAAAAAATTACCGACGCCCGTCCGTCGGTAATTTGAATTAAGGCGTCGGTAATGGGCGGTCTCACACTTTCTGAAGCACGGGGACCGAGGAGTTACCGACGCACATTACCGATGCAGTGCGTCGGTAACTCCCCCTATATATAACACTTCGCCCTAGCCCCCCAGCTTTCATCCCCTGGCCCATTGATTGGGCCAGCCAGGTCAGCCTAGCCCATTTATTTTTTAAATATTTTAAAATTTAAATATTTAAAATATTATTTAAAATATTCAATAAATAGTATTAATTTAAAATATTATAGAAAAAAATAAAAATTAATGTAAATATTATTAATAAAATCTAATAAATAATATAAATTTAAACTATTTTTTAATAAAATAAAATATGACTTTAAAATATTGTTAACAAAGCCAATAAACTATTATTAATAAAATAAAATTTAACAAAATCCACTAGATAGTATTAATTTAAACTATTATTTTAAAAAATAAAATATTAATGTAAAATATTATTAACAAAATCTAATAAATAATATTAATTTAAACATTTTTAATAAAATAAAATATTAATTTAAAATATTGTTAACAAAGCCCAATAAACTATTATTAATAAAATAAAATTTAACAAATTGCACTAGAGAGTATTAATTTAAACTATTATTTAAAAAAATAAAATATGAATGTAAAATATTATTAACAAAACCTAATAAATAGTATTAATTTAAACTATTTTTTAATAAAATAAAAGATTAATTTAAAATATTGTTAACAAGGCCCAATAAACTATTATTAATAAATTAAAATTTAACAAAGTCCACTAGAGAGTATTAATTTAAACTATTATTTAAAAAAATAAAATATGAATTTAAAATATTATTAACAAATCCTATAAAATAGTATGAATTTAAACTATTATGTTAAAAAATAACATATTTATTTAAAATATTATTAACAAAGGCCCAATAATAGTATTAATTTAAACTATTATTTAGAAAAATAAAATAGTAATTTAAAATATTATTAACATATTTTTTAAACAAATAAAATAAACTAATGAAATAAAATGTTATTAGAATATTATTTAATAAAGTATTTTAAAAAATTATGCTAGTTTAACACATTAAAATTATATAAAGAATTGAAATAATATTTTAATTATTTATTTAATGACACTTGAAATATATTTTAAAATATTAATTAATAATATATAACTTCAAATTTATTGAATTAAAAGTTAAAATTAAAAATATTATTTAATCATTAAAGAGATATTTTGAAAGTAATATTTAATAAGCCTTATAACTATTGTAAACCAAAGTAAATGACATAAATTCAGATTAATCATAAATTTTTGGAAATATGTTGTATTTAAGTAGTTATATATTTAATTTGATTAAAATAAAATTTTGAACATGATAACAAATAAAACATATTTTTGTTGATTATTAATAGATTGAAAATTCCAGAACATCGTCAGTGAATGTATAGTAGGCTTCATGCGGATAGAAGGGGATTGAAACCGGAATTTGTGAATGGTATTGATGAGATCATCTCGTATGTTTGCCAACAACCAGAATTCATAAGAGAGAGAATGCTTCAGTGTTCTTGTTGTAAATGTAAATGTTTGAAATATTTAGAACCTAATATAGTTAAGATTCATCTTTGTTAAAAGGGATTTATGGAAGGGTATTGGTATTTGGACTTATCATTGAGAGAAGTCCAATATTTGAAATAAGTAGGGCTTATGATGTTTGTGATTCTCCGAGTAATCAACCTGAGAATTTAAATAGATATTAGGAGATGATACATGATTCTAGTAGGCTTGA